>PVLC010039773.1:0-14101 GCA_004027655.1 Graphiurus murinus
CCCCACCCCCAACAACAACAAAAAAAGAGGGTCAAAGCGGAGGATGTTGGCTTACATCATTTGTCAGAATAACTCTGCTGTTTGTGGTCGCTGTGCTTGGGGTCAAAATGTCTCTACCACACGGGGCTTTTGCACTCCTGTGGAAAGCATCGCCAAGCAGAGGGCAGAGAGTCGAGAGCCTTCCATTGCTAAACTATCTTATCTTGTGAGTGGTTCCCTCGAGGGCTGCTAGCAGGGGTTTAAGGAGGGGTACACCATGATTATTTTTATTATTATTATTATTGGTTGGAATGAGAAAGCTTTCTGGTCACTGTGTCCTGGAAATAAAACCCTGAATGTGGAATAGTGTCCAAGACATGTGAGCCCTAAAACGCCCACTTGGCCCAACACTGGAGTTCTGCTTTCAGTCAAGAGCAGCTACCTCGGGCCCCCTCGGTGTCTTCAATAATGGAGACCCCGACCAGCCATTCCGAGCAAGGCTCCCCCTTTAATTGGCTAACTCTCCTTAACAGACCTTATTTATTTTGTCTCCAATGTACCAGAACGAGGGAGATAGTGTTTTTTTTGTTTGTTTTTTTCTGTTGCTGAATGAATTAATCCAAGTATTTTTATTTGTTTTAGAGCTGAGTTGGCAGCTGATTCTCACAGGAGAGGGGATTGGCAGCTAACTCAATTTTAAATGAGGCATTTGTCATGATTCAGCCTACTCATAAACCTAAAAAAAAAAAATCTCCAAACTTAAAGGTCAAAACAGAATTCAGAGCTGCCTGCTTTGTAAAAAATTAATAAAAACCAGTCGGTGGTCCTTTGCTTGCTTGCCTGTATTACTGCCCAAGATAGTTAACTTTTAAAAAGGCTCTTTCATTGTCCTAGATTTTCCTTTTTTTTTTCTTTTATTTGTCTGCTCTTTCTTGCTTTTGCTTCGTTGTCATCCTTGCTAAGTGACTCATAGCTTTCCTTTCTTCCATCCTCTGTCTTTTCCGATATCGTGGACTCCAGACTTAAAGCCGGGTGGAAAAGAAAGCCATTCCTAAAGGAAAGCCTGCAGCTCAGATCCCACCTGCGGCCTGGGGCGGCTTCTTCATGTCCACCTCAGTGCACAGCCTACAGCTCGCACAGGAGAACCAGCACCTCGGCGGCCACTTCCTTCTCCATCCTTGCTGATCGCCTCCCTTCCCCTCCTTATCTCCCTCTTCAATTTCCTCTGCTTCCAATCCAGAGGGAATAATGGAGTAGTTATCCATTCAGGACCTAGCACACGCCACACTTAATATTGAGCATGTCGAAATTATGTCAGCTGATCATAACTGGAATCTTCAAAGCTGAGGGACTTTTCCTACATTTATAAATGGGGAATCAATACTTGGTCCAAGCTAGTGAGTAATAGGGATAGAGATTCCACCCCAATCTCCCCCACACCATCTGCTTTGTCTTTACACAACTGACCTCCACTCTCCATTTCCCCTGCAGACATCAGGCCTGAAGGTCACAGTCACCTTGGCAGTCTGGATTCCAGGCATTTTAGCTAAGATCTGAATACCTGGGCCTAGAGACCTTGGCACCTAGATTCAAGCTCTTTGGGGTGTGATTTCAGCAATGGTGGGACAAGGTCAATGGAAAGTAAGGCAAGGAAAGATCCCTTTCCTTTTCTCTTATCAATTATTGTGTTTAGATAAATTTTCCTTCCTTAAAAGCAATTTGTGTTTATCACAGCAGTTCATTTTGCCTTAGGAAACATCCTCACCAAAAAAATGAAAATAAAAATACTTCTCAATAGGGAAATACATTCATTTCAAATAAATGAGCCTGAGTGTGAAACATAAGAGTTGCATTATTCATGCAACTCTCTTGCATTTGACCGCCACAAATTTGAGTAAGAGAGCGAAGAACCAACTTGCATTTTGTAACTTAAGTACATGAAAGTATTGCCATTTCCATTTAAAGGAATTAGGTCAAAAACTGTGAAATATGACAAATGTTAAATCTTAGGTCTGGGAAATAGGTCAGAAATCGCCCCTCTTTTCACTCTAAGGATTTCAGGAAGAGACAAAAACATCCATCGAAACAAAGATTAGAAAGATCATGTTAATAAAAGCTTTACTCATAAAGAGTTGGTGCTGATTTTGCCTATTATAAAATGATACTCTGCAAAAATCGTATGATAAATTGAATCCCCCCCCAGTTTGAAGTAAGATATGTTCTATGATTTCAGTGTTGAAAGGAGAATTAAATAGGAAAATGCGTATTCCAGCAATCTAAATCAATATCAATATTTATTTTTCTAATTATTATTTTGGTGGATCAACTGAATGTGCATAAAATAGTTAATTTACATGACAAAGAGGAGAGCATTGATTTATATATATATAAAGAACTTATAGCCAATATCATATTTAGGGGGAAAGAGTAATAATTTCTCCCTGAAAGCAGGAAGAAGAAAAGGATATCTGCTCTCACCATTCCTATTCAGTAGTGCACTGAAGATCCTAACCAATGCAATTATGCATGAAGATGACATAAAAGATAGCCACATTATCTATAAACATTATCTGTTTATAGATAATATGATCTTATAAATAGAAAATCATAAGAAATCCACATTAAAAAAGAAAACTATTTGAACAAATAAGTCAGTTCAGCAGTGTGGCAGGATACAAGATTAATATACAAAGAGAAAGCAATTTGCTTCTATTTACTGCCAGTGAACAATCTGAAAATGAAATTAGAAAAACAGTACCATTTATAATAGCAACAAAAATAAAATTCTTAATAAATTTAACAGAAAAAAATACAAGACTTGTACATAGAAAACTACAAAGTATTGAAATAAATTAAAGAAGAAATAAATAAATGAAAATATACCTCATACCTATGGATATGAAGACTTTATATTAATAAGATGGCAATAATCCCTAAAATCCAATTTCATGATTCAGTGTTATCCCTACCAAAATTTAACTGCCTTTCTGGGAATAGGAATTGACAAGCTGGTCCTGGAATTCATAGGATCTCTGTGTCCTTCTGTAAAGGACATAGAATAGCTAAAAAAAAAAAAATCTTGGAAAGGAAAAAAAGAAGATTCATGTGTCCCAATTTCCAAACCTACTATATAACTACGGTCATTAAAACAAGATGGTACTGGCATACAGACAGATATATGGAGAGTACGATTCAGAAGTGAACAATTTGCACATGGTAAATTGATCTTTGACAAGGATGACAAGAAAATGCACTGGAATGAATGGCCATTTTAACAAATAGTGCTATGACAACCAAATATCCACATGCAAAAGAATAAAATCTGACTTCTGTCATGCACAATATGCAAGCATTAACTCAAAATGGATCATAAATCTAAATTTAAATGTTAAAACAATAAAACTTCTCTAGGCAAGTGTAGGAGTAAATCTGTGGTCTTGGATTAGGTGACTAGGCAATGGTTTCTTACAACATCAAAACCACAAGCAATAAATGAAAAAAAATTGAACTTTATCAAAATTAAAAACATTTTTGCATCAGAGGATGCTACCAAGAAAGTGCAAAAAAACCATGAAATGTGAGAAACTATTTGCAAATCTTACAAGAAACTTGCATTCAGGATATATAAAGAATTCCTCCTACAGTTCAACAATAGAAAGACAATGTAATTATAAATGGACAACGTTGTTTGGTTGTTTTTTTGTTTTTGTTTTCTATGTGTGTGTGTTTGGTACTGGAGATTGAACCCCAGGATATTCTACCTCTGAGCTACACCCCAGCCTATTATTATTATTATTACTATTATCATTATTTTGGAACAGGATCTCCCTAAGTTCCTGAGGCTGGCCCTAAGTTTGTAATCCTCCTGTCTCAGTCTTTGGGCAAAAAATTTGAACAGAAATTTCCTCCAAGAAAATATATATTGTCTAACGAGCACATGAAAAGATGCTAAATATCATGAGGCATTAACACAAGTCAGTCAGAGCTGTAGCCCAGTGGTAAAGGGCTTGCCTAGTATTCATGAGACTCTGGTTTCAATCCCAGGCCCCCAACCCCCACATACGCACACAAAAGGAAAAGAAAATGGAAACCAAGGCCACAGGGAAATACTACCTCGAACCCACTACGATGGCTAATAGAAGAAAGGTAGACAATTCTGTGAGGGAGGAGACAGATTGGAGCCCTAGTGCATTGCTGGTAGAAATGTAAAATGGCGTAGCCATTTGGGAGAACGGTTTACAGTTCCCCACAGCAACTGAGAGGCCAGTGGCTTTGGAACTGAGTCAGCAGAGACCAAAAACCTACCATCTCTTAGGATCCGTGTGACATGGACAGGGACCCTAACTCTGCCTTGGTTTCCCTGTAAATGAAGCAAAGTACATTTAACAAATGAGGTTATTGAGAGAATGAAGCGAGATAAGATATATGAAGAGGTTGGCATCATAGGAATCCAATAAATGTTCAAATAGCTTTCTCCATACTTCCGATGACTTCTTTATTAGGATAGAGTGTAGCAAGGAGAATTGTTATGTCAATGCCCCCAGGTTCCATCCCCAGTACCGAAATAAATAAATAAATAAATAAATAAATAAATAAATAAGTAAGTAAATAAACGTAAAGCTCTATCTTATCATGACTTGAGTTTTCAGTATCATATGTGTTTCATTTATGTTGAAATTTATAATCGAGTAGCTTATTTTGCCTCCCAAACATTATTCCTTTTTAGGAGTAGCTCAGATTTCCCTAATGCAGAAGAGTAGGTTGTTTTCACTTTGCTGATGTTACAAACCGAGCTAAAATCATCATCATCATCATCATCCTTGAGTTCCTCTCCTTGTCAATTTGCATGAAAGCTTCTCTTGGACATAGCCAAGATACAGACTTACTGAGTCTTGCCGTGTGCAGCTTCAGTTAATGTTGCAGTTGCTCCAGAAAGCCGTCCTACCAAAGTAGAGCCCCCAAGTTAAGTCCTGGAGCTCCATTCATTTTTGCCATTCCGATGGGCATTAAATATCTGCTGATGTATGACTGACATTTCCCTGATTCCCTGTCAAGTTAGGCATTTTGTCATATACTTGATAGCCACGTGGGTTTCTTTCTCCTGCGAATTACTTTCTTATACTCTTCTCTTGTTTTTCTATTGGTTTCTATCTTTGTCTTTTTAACATATAGTAGTTATTTATATATTCTGGATATTCTGTCGATGTGGTGGTCAGTGTGCTGTGTCCTCCTTTCTTTCCGGGCACAGGGAAGATTGAATTTCCTGGCCTCCTTGAAAGGAGGTGGAGCCATCGACTAGTTCTGCCAAGAGAATTGTGAATAGAAGTGGTGTGAGTCACTTTTGTGTTAGAGCCTTTAACTGCTGTCAGCGTGAACGCTCCAGAATTGTCTCCCAGCGGGTGGGCAGGGCTCTTGGTGAGCATGGAGGGGAGGGCGCTCCAGTAGCCTGGGTGTCTGTGTGCCCACCATGAGCAGACCACCAAGATGGGGACTTTTATGCTATAAGCCACTGGAATTGGTGGTGACTTAAGCCGCTGAGTTGGTGGTGTTGTGAGATGACCTAGCCTAGCTCAGTGAGTACAAGTGGTATTCATCTCAGTGAATACAACTGGTAATATGGGTTCCAAAGAATCTACTTGGTCTACATTACATTTGATTTTTTAATTTTACTGTAATTAAATTTATCAATCTTTGCGTCTTTTTCATTTTTGCTCTTTTATGTCTCATTTTGTAAATTCTTTTCTCTTCAACTTTCTTTCTTTTTTTTAAATTTTATTTTATACTGGGGATTGAACCCAGGGGTGGCCTACCTTTGAGCTACATTCTCAGCCCTGTTTTATTTTTTACTTTGAGATGGGGGCTCACTAAATGCTGAGGCTGGTCTCGAACTTTCGATCCTCCTGCCTTAGTCTCCCGAGTATTGGGATTACAGGCATGCTCCACTATATCTGGCTCGCTTCACTTTCATATAAAGTTTTCATGTTTCAGGCTATGTTTGTGTGTATGAAGTAAGTGAAAACACTAATCTTATTTTATTTTTAGACACAGATGACCAGTTTTGTCAGCTTTACTTATGGAACAGCTAAACTCCCCTCCCCTCATGACTTTGTCTATTTGTCAATCTTATACAATTACCATCTTAGATTTTTTATTTTAGTGGAACTGTCTGAATGACAAATGCTGGTTCTGACTGAACATGTTCCAATTTTGTTTTCACTCTTGAATGGATAATTTAGCTAGGATGTTGGATTTTAAATAGACACTTATTTTTCATCAATATTTTCAAAGTATTGTATTTTTTAAACCTCTATCATAACCTTTTCTCATTCCAATGACTATTACTTTTGGGGTACTCTGTCTTTTCTGTTTTTTTTTTCAAGATTTGGCCTGTGTTTGGTGTTTTAAATGGAATTCCAAATTTGCTTTATATTTGCATCTGCCAAATGACCCAGGAGTATTACCAACCAATTAGACTATAAGTATAATTTCCTATCCTATATTTAGAGTTTTCTAGGTCAAGTAGATCATGCAAATGCAAATCTCAGATACCTGCCAGAGAGAGTACCATATGTACACATGGTCAGTAAGTACTCCTCTTCGTTCTCCTCCCAAATCCCAGCTAGTGGTGTCCAGGATTCCCTGCCATGTCCGTATATTCACAGTGGTTTTTCCCTTTAGTCTACCCTTTAATTAATGATGCAATCCTCTGAGGTCACGGATCTGTAGAGATAGTCTTTGCTCTAACTCCTTACCTTATCTGACCCCAAGACATCACCTGTCTCTGTAAGGCCAATGGATCCTATGCTGCTAGTTTAGGGAAAGACACATTGTCCCACACGTGCACCCACTGTCTCCCCATCCCACTCATTTCGATCTCCCCTCTGATTCTGGAACCTGAGCATTCCCCATTCTCAACTGTGACTTTAAGAAAACATTTCTATATTTTATGCAGCATTTGTAGTGTTTGCATGGGGTGGGGCTTCAGATGATATATGACATTAATTTCTTAGAACTATAGATATTTCATTCAACATTTAAAAACATACATATCTTAGGTTGAGAAAAGAGAAATGGGCATGAATTCCATTTTGTGTTTATTCTAAAAACAAAGCAAAAGTGTGAAACTTGCCAGGCTTACTTGCTTCTGACCATATTTATCTTTCATAAGTCAAGCATAGAACAGCTACCTCATTTCCTACTGTGAGAAGAATTTCCAAAGCTTTCAACTTACCGGCATGAAAACACTTTCTGGAGTATTGAACAGTCACTGATTCTCAGTCTAAGCTGATACCCCAAGGCTGCCTATGTTAAGATCTTCCACTTACAAGTCTACAAAAATCTTGAACAAGTAATTTAATTTAGGAACATAAATCATATCTACCCAAATAGATCTTGAAAGGGATAAATGAAACAAAATAATACACTTAACCCTGTGCCTGGTCATAACAGGCACTATGCTAAGCTTTGCTATAAATAAGTGATGATAGTGGGCTATGGTAGCACACACCTGCAATCCCAATAACTCGGGAAGCCGAAACAGGAAGATCGTAGGTTCAAGGCCAGCTTCAGCAATGTAATGAGACTCTGTTTCAAAGTAAAAAATAAAATAGTGCTGGGGATGTATCTCAGAAGTAGAATACCCCTAGGTTCAATCCCTAGTACCACATGCAACAATAACAATAATAATAATAATAGTAAATGATAATAATAACAATAATATTCTAATAGTACTTGGTCACCAATTCCAGGTGACACTATAAAACCACAATGAGTAAAAACAGATCTTTTAAGGCACCAAACTATCTACACATTCTTATAGCAATCTTGGCTATTACTATAAGGAATAAGAAGATCAAACTCTTTGTCTTTGCACCTTTCCTAAGGCAATCTTCAACTATGCCATTATTTGTGTTTCCCTAGAATTTCTTTTTGTGTTTGCATTAATTAATATAAGGGGTGAACTGAGAACAGCATCTGATAGTTTGGGGGTACGTGTCTGTTTCCTTCCTCCTTTATTTACTTATTTTTTGCAGTACTAGAGATGGAACCCAGGGGCATTCTACCTCCGAGCTACACCCCCAGTCCCATATTTTACTCTTTATTTTGTAAGAGGGTCTCACTAAGTTGCGGAGGGCCTCGCTAAGCAGCTGAGGCTGGCCGAGCACTTGCGATCCTCCTGTCTCAGCCTCCTGAGTACTGGGATGGCAAGTATGCGCCAGGCTTCCTTCCTCTTTTTATCATCTCATGCCTTATGACAAATCTAGAAGAATAGAATGGAAATGGCAGGCCTTGGGAAGCCACCGCAGTGTGGAGATCATTGAATGACTTTTTCCTACAAATTTTAGATGGGAAACTTTCTAGAATATTCCCCTCCCCGGCTGCCTGCGGAGTTAGTGACGTCTAATCACTGTGTTACTTAACCATAGAAAAGGACTTTTGTGGAGGAATTGTGCAGACCCTCCAGAAAGCCTTCATCACATTTTCTTGGGCAGACTACATACCGCTCACTTATTCACTGTTTATGTGAAACCCTTGGCTATTGGCTTGGTCCTGTCTCCCGGGACCGATGCTGATGTGGGAAGGGTTATAAACTAGTCCTGTACGTGCCAGGTTGCTCAGCATCACTAAGAAATATGCTTACTTTTCCAGAAAGTGAGACCAAAAACCTTGCCCAATAACCCGTACCGACATTTACATGTTATCACACAGATGATACTGGTTTCAGTCGATTTCATTCTCAAAATACTTCATAAAGTTTCTAGTCTCAACTCATCTAGCTAATACAATCAGAATATCTCTGCTGATTTTTTTTTCAATAAAAATCTCTACATACCTATATGAAGAGAATGATGACAAGTTGGATGAATGTCACATCCAAAATTAAATCTTATCTTTTTTTGTGTGTGTGGTACTGGGGATTGGACTCAGGGGCATTCTACCTCCGAGCTATAACCCCAGCCCTATTTTTTATTCTTTATTTTGAAACAGGGTCTCCCTAAGTTGCAGAGGGCCTTACTAAGTAGCTGAGGCTAGCCTCGAACCCAGATCCTCCGGTCTCAGCCTCCCAAATGCTGAGATTACAAAAATCTTATCTTAAATTTTATCTTAAACCTTAAAACTTTGGGGTAAAAATGTTGGAATAAAAGATTGTGATGCAGAGTATGTAATTCAGATCCAAATGCAAAATGCTTTGGAGTCCTTCTTGTGGAAAGTCTGGGAAAATCTATTATCCAACTCTTTTTTTTCCCCCCTTTGTGATAGTACTGGGGATTGAACCCAGTGGCATTCTACTTCTGAGCTACACTCCCAGCCCTATTTTATTTTGAAACAGGGTCTCACTAAGTTGTTGAGGCTCCCCCTAAATTGCTGAGACTGGCCCTGAACCTGTGATCCTCCTGTCTCAGTCTCCCAATTACTAGGATTACAGGCATGCACCACCACAATTGGCTAATTTTAAAGTATTCTTCTGCCTCCTGGGAAATTGAGGTATTGCATGAAGTTTGAGGCAGTGCGTCCCCCTGAGTTTGGATAAACTTCCCAGAGAGGTCTGCCTGCACAGATGAACAGCAAATGCACTTCCTGGGATGGTGTTTGTGTTGCTGTGACCAGAAAGAGTTAAAACGGCTTCTCCTAATCAAGGGAAAGGTTGCAAGGATTGGAGGCATCATGTATTTCTGGAAATTGTTTCCTAGAGAATTGCTTCTTGCCTAGATGTGTGTTTGTATTACTCTGCATAGTTTTTGACTCAGGAATGTGTGTTGGTGTTGTTGAATTGTCCTTCCTCCATTGCTGGCCATCACTGACTAAACCTAGAGGAAGTTAACAAAGAACTTGCATTTCTATGTCAGCAGGCCATCCTGCTTTCTGAAGGAACTTAGCTTGAGCAGCTAGCTTCTCCAACTATGTCAGCGAATGCAGAATAAGACCTAACCTGTATCATCCTGTGTAATATCTTTATATTGTTTATTCCACTCTTCTTTATTTTTTGTTTTGTTTTGCTTAGTGCTGAGGATTGAACCCAGGTGCATTCTACCTCCAAGCTTCATCCCCAGAGTGAAACAGGATCTTACTGAGTTTCTGATGCTGGTCTCCAGCCTGAGATTCTCCTGTCTCAGTCTCCCAAGTGCTGGGATTATAGGTGTGCACCACCAGACCTGGCTCCGCCCTTCTCTTTCTTAAAACCTCCCAGCATCCTCTATTTAGCTGGGATAACACCAGCTGCTATAACACCCACAGTGATAGAAATTTACTACATAAGGTCTAAAATAGTTGGTCCTGATCACGGGCCCGTTCTCCTCCGTGTTGTGATTCCAGGACTCAAAATCCTTCTGCCTTGTATCTCTGCCAACTTCAACATGTGACTTCACGGTACCATGTCCATCAGCATCAAGCTACCCCAGGGGAAAATGATGGAGCCTGAAGCACAGGAAATATTTACGGAGCAGACATAGGAGCGACGCGCGTCACTTCTGCTCAGAGCCCACTGGCTACAGCCAATCACGTGACATGGGTCTAACAGATGCTGGAAAACACTCCAACCACATGTCTGGGGGGGAGGAAAAAAAAAAAAAAAACAACTGAGTTTGACAAACAGATGGCCAGTATTAAACCACACTCTCTTAATCAACCCAATTATTTTTTAATTGGAAGTTTACAGTTGTCCTGGGGAAGCTACAGTTCTCATCTCTGACTTGCTGCAAGCTGGGAGAAGGGGGAGATTTTCATATCCGAGGAGTCAGAGGAGCTGATCTGCATGCAGACGCTCCTGCGACTACATGTGTGTTCTGGGCTTTACAGTCTCCACTACAGAACAGGAGCCAAGACCAGAAAACAGAGGGAAGCGGAAGGCTGATCTTCACCACACACTGGTGCAGGCGCAGGGGAGGGAGCCGGCCCCTGCTGCAGAGCCCAGCCTGGAGGTGGCTCTGACCGCTCCCCCAGGGGGCTCAGTTATCTCCACGTAGACTTCGATGGACATTTCTAATACTTGTAAGTTGGACAATTATTTTGGATCTCTGCATTTCTTCTTGGATAACTACTTTTCTGCAAAAGTCAATTTTCATAAGGGTATGGAGAAGGGTCCTTGTGACTTTATCCTTGTAATTGAGTTCATCCAGCTTAGACCATAGAGTTCAGAGCGCAGATACAGAGGTTATGATTCCGAAGACCATTCCAGCTGAGGGTCTACAGAGCCTGGGTGTGCATCTCACTGGTGCCATTTGACCCTGGCCTTTGAGCTACACCTCCTGACAGCCCTCCAACACTATAACATTAAAGATACGATATGCCACAAGCATGGTGGTGCATATGTGTAATCCCACTACTTGGAATCTGAGACAAGACGATTGCAGGTTTGAGGCCAGCCTTAGCAACTTAGTGAGACTCTCAGCAACCTAGCGAGACCTTGTTTCAAAACAAAAATAAAAAAGGGCTGAGGGTGCAGCTTAGAGGTAGAATGCCCCTGAGTTCAAATCCCTAGTACCATAAAAGAAAAAAGAAAGAAAGAAAGAAAAGATGCAGTATACCCTCACTTTCCTGAAAAGAAAGCATCTGAAATTTTTAAACACTTTAGGAATATAGAGAGACATACATTACATATTTTATTTTTTTGTGGTACTGGAGATTGAACCTAGGGGCATTCTACCTCCGAGCTACACCCCCAGCCCTATTTTTTATTCTTTATTTTGAAACAGGTCTCACTAAGTAGCTGAGTCTGGTCTTGAACCCAGATCCTTCAGTCTCAGCCTCCCAAGTGCTGGGATTACAAGCATGTGCTACCATGCCCGGCTATACATTGCATATTTTAAATAACTCAAAGAGGTTAATTTACATATTTGAGCCTTGACTTAAAGTTTACTTTTTTTTTTTCTTCTGGCCCTACTGGGGGCTAAACCCAGGGGTTTTCTACCTCTGAGCTATACCCCTGGCCCCATTTTATTTTTTATTGTGAAACAGGGTCTGGATAAGTTGCTGAGGGCCTCACTAAGTCTCTGCTGCTGCTGGCCACCAACCTGTGATCCTCCTGTCTCAGCCTCCCAAGTACTGACATTACAGGTGTGCGCCACCACGCCCAACAATGTTTACCTTCTTATATTCAACAAAGCACATAGTCAGGCTCTTGGAGGATGTGGAGGAAGAACACCAATGGACAAGCTAGCCTGGGGAACTTTGGTGGTATTGTGGGAAGAGACAAGAAATACATACACCTAACTCTAACATCTGGCACATCTGGAATATAAAGAAGATACGATGCCAGTACTGATAAGGAGCCGACTCCTTCTATCCAACAGGAGCTAAGAGACCACACCGAAAGCATGATGTTGGAGTTGAGCCTTAGAGGAAGAATGGACGAAACCGGGTGTGGTGGTGCACGCTTGTAATCCCAGCATTTGGGAGGCTGAGCCGGGAGGATCCGGGTTCACGGCCAGCCTCAGCGCCTCAGCTAGTTAGTGAGGCCCTCCGCAACTTGTGAGACCCTGTTTCAAAAAATAAAGAATAAAAAAAAAAATAGGGCTGGGGGTGTAGCTCGGAGGTAGAATGTCCCTGAGTTCAATCCCCAGTACTGCAAAAAAAAAAAAAAAAATGGACGACAGATGATAGTTATGGTGCAAGAAAAATGTCCGTGGGAAAAGGTGCAGGAAGGAGGAAGTTCATATGTTTGGAAAGTGGGAAACGGAGATTTGACGAAGGAAAGAGTTCAAATACTGCTGTGTTCCATATGAAGCAATCAACTCCAGTCTCAGTAGTATTATGGGGAGGGGAAGGGAGCGGGCGGGATGGGAGTGAGACTCACCAGGTGCTGTGCTCATGTGTGTTTCTGTCACTCGGAGCCCCATGATGATGCACAATTACAGTGCACCAATAAAATATATTAAAAATAAAAAATAAATCCAGGTAGGAGAAGTCAGTCAGTTACCAGTGAATAGGAAAGCAGAGAGTGTGAAGAGAGAACTTTGTGTGTACTTGTGTGTGTGTGTGTGTGTATGCATGTGTGCAACATGTGTGCATGCACGTGTTGTGTGCGTGTGTGTATGTGTGACTGGGGATGGAACCCAGGGGCATTCTACCTCCAGGCTACATCTTCAGCCCTATTTTATGTTTTATTTTGAAACAGGGTCTCACTAAGTTGCAGAGGGCCTTCTGTACATCTTTATTACTCAAAAGAAGATCTCCAGCCGGGCATGGTGGCACCTGCTTATAATCCCAGTACTTGGGAGGCGGAGACAGAATCAGCTTCTTTTGAGTAATAAGAATGTAGGGAAGGAGAAATGCCAAATACAAAGAAGAAAGAGCAAGGGAAGATTGTTTATTTTTAGGTTTTAAGGGTGGAGAAGAATTCGGTCCAGAAGAATTCCAAATCAAATGTCTAGGTATTCCGTTGAGTCCCCTGCACTCCTGCCCCGAGAATCAGCTGAGCTTCATGACCCTAACCCCAAACAACAGAATTGGGAAAGAGGAAAATAGTAATGTCGCACGGAGACACCGGAGACACCGGCAAACGCGACATCAGCTGAGTGATGAAGGCTCAGTAGGAAGAGCAGTCCACTCTGTGGACTCCTTTGCCCCAAGCCTCCAGCTTCAGGGTAATTATGAAAAAGACATCGGGCCAAGTCAGCTCGGAGGACATTCTGCAGGGCGTCTTGCCAGCACTTGTCAGGACTTTCAAGGTCACTTAAGAAAGGTGCGGGGGCTGAGTGTGTGTGTGTGTGTGTGTGGCGGGGGGGCGGGGTATGGAAGACCAAGAAACTACCGCAGACCAGAGGAAACTGGGCAGACATGACGGCTCAATGCACCGTGCTACCCTGGATTGAATTCTGGAACAGAAAGAGGCCAGTAATGGAAAACTAGATGAAAACAAAATAAAGGCTGAGGTTTAGTTAATTAAAAAGAAAAAAAAACCTGATGGTCTCTAAAGTCCCTTCCAGCTGGTAGCTATAATAATAGCATTTATTATCTAATTGCTTCAAAACGGGGTGCGTGCTGCTCATAAAGTGACCCAACACATGAGGCAAGGGAGCCATCTGAGCAGGGTCGAGGCTTTAATCAGCTTTCTCTCCCTCTTCTATTTTTCTCTGTCTTCTGACTGTCTGCATCCGTGCATTTCTGTGATGTCCTCTGTGGT
>PVLC010039774.1:0-14136 GCA_004027655.1 Graphiurus murinus
TCCAGGTGAGATTTTGGGCTCCTCCTCTTTCCAGGTGTGCGTGCGGGTACCTCTTTGGTGGGCAGTGGGCTGGGCTGTAGTCTCTCTTGGGCTGAACCAAAATCTTCTTTTTTAGGGGTGGACGACACTCCAGATTTTTAAAAGGCTAAAAACTATATTTCTATGAATTTTCCCGATACCTCTTTTCTACCTAACATATGCTTCTAATCTACCTCAACAATATGTGTGTGTAGCCTATATATAGGCTATAGGTAATTTTATACAACGGTTTTAACTTGATTGCGTTTTAACTTTGACATATGTCAGTTGCAGAATTTCCCATTTGTGATATTATGTTGCTGTTCAGAAGCCTTAGATTTTGGAACATTCTGGATTTCATATTTCTGAATAAGGGATTCTGGGATGCCTGAGGCTGGCTGCAAACCCACTATCCTCCTGTTTCAGTCCCCCAAGTACTGAGATTACAAGCATATGCCACCATACCCCAGCTGTTCATTATTAATTATTTGTCCTCTGCCTTTCTGGATACACAGGGACACATGGTTTCCTAAAATGATAAATAAATTTCTACTACTACTAAATACAGCATAATAACTAAATATATGAGTTTGTAGCAAATTTTACTTTACATAGCAGTTTTTTTACATGCTGTCTTGCCGAACTTTTTAAATTTTGAGATATGTGTGGTCCTAATGATGTAAAGCTAGAAAAATTGAGTGATTTACATAATAAGGTTCCTCATTTAGGAGAGGTGGAACTAAGAACATATTTAGGTCTTCTGCCTAGGGTTTTGAAATATACCTTGGTAAGAGTGATCATTGAAGTTTTAGGTGTCATAGTTTCCATTTAATCTAAGTAAAGGATCCTTAGTGTTTTCTGAAAGGAAGAAAAAACATTGAAAAGTAGGGAAGAAATTCTTCCAAGACATCAAGATAATGAAAACACTATTTTTTAAAAATATCAATTTAGTTGGTGCCAGCAGGATTTTGAAACTGCTTTATTTTGAATATTTCAAGAATTGGTCCTTCTAAAAGTCACCTGATTTTTTGTGTGTCTGGCAAGGCTATCATATTTAATAAGGTTTTATCATTTGTGTAAGATGACAGGTATTTGAATGGGTAGGATACCATGATGCAGAAATTTAATATTTGCTACATTATTAAACAAATATTGAGAAAAAAAGAAGAGCCATTTGGAATAGGTTCATCTGGGAAATTAAAAAAAAAAATCACCTGCTATTTCAATTAGTCTCATTCGATGTAGCCCAAATGCTATGTTGACAAAAGGGAGAAAGTAAGGTCGGTCTTCATGATGATACTAAAAGCCATTATAGCTGGGCATGATGGCACATGTTTGTAATCCCAGTACTTGGAAGGCTGAGGCAGGAGAATCTCAGGTTCAAGACCAGCCTCAGCAGTTTAGCAAGACTTCATCAGCAACTAGCAAGACCCTGTTTCAAAACAAAACCATAAACAAACAAACAAAAAATTCTAGGGGTATAGCTCAGAGGTAGAATACCCTTGGATTCAATCACCAGTAACACACACACACACACACACACACACACACACACACACACACACACACATACACACTATACCACCAAGTGGGTGGTCAGGGGGTTTCAGTCCTAAAAATTACAGGAAACTATCAAACAACTGGGTTGATAATATTCATAAATTTATGAGCCCAATGAATACTTAGTAAAGCTCTAATTTTACTAAATATGTTCTAATTGCTGTGGCTGTTCTGGGTAAGAAAATTAACATGATTTTTTCCCACTACAGAATACACAGTCTAGCTGTGCATGGTGGCAATGCTTGTAATCCAGGCATTTGGGAGGCTGAGACTGGAGGATCTGGGTTCGCGACCAGCCTCAGCTACCTAGTGAGGCATTCCACAACTAAGTGTGACCCTGTTTCAAAATAAAGAATAAAAAATAGGACTGGGATGTAGCTCGGAGGTAGAATACCCCTGAGTTCAATCTCCAGTAACCCCCCCAAAAAAGAAAGAATGCACAGTCTAGCATAAAAGACAAATAATAGCAATAAAATGTGATGACTTTTTTTCTTACAGCAGTACAAAGTACTCTGGAGTACAAGGAGTAGAAAAAACTGAATTGATGGATCTTCTAAAATAATATTTCTCCTTTTTATTATGGAGAATTTTTAACATGCATAAAAGTTAGAACACCCCATCCAACCTTCACCCACTTCTCTGCCTTTATTATTTTGCAGAAAATTGCATGATATTAGATATAATACAAATTCAAACATAAATAATTCATTATATATTTATAAAATATAAGAACTTTGACAAAAATAACTATTTTTGTGAATTTGAAAGAATTTGAAAATGTTGCAAATATCCATCCTATCTAGGTAGCTAATGTTACTGGTCAATGGCTATACTATAGATTTTTATTTGCATTTATTAAACTTGTTAGACTTTTCTGGGTATTTGAATATCTGCAAGTAATGAAAAGTAAAGCCATATTTTTTATTGGTGGTTTATAAACTCATTGGTTAAATATAACTTTCTTCTGATAGAACATATAAGTTTTAAATTTTCAATTGTATTAACAATAATATGATCTCTACTCAAGAAGAAAAGTTCCCAGTGATAGTGGAGGACATATATGCAGAACCTTATTCAATGAAGAGGATGTAGAATAGTATCTTAATATTATGTATGGACTTTGTTCTTAGATATTATTGCTAACCTCTATCATCTTGCATTTATTTTAACCTATTAAAGGATATCTTGTTTTTATGAGTGACATCTCACACATAACTCTTATATCAACTTTTTGCTAGCTCTCCATCTACTTGATGTATGGATAATATTATTGGTGCTAATAACAAATGGGGGTTACAATGTTCAGCTATCAGGAATCTTGTCAAATGTCCTAGATAATGTCAGTCTATCAAAGCCTGCTGAAGATTCAATAGAAAACAACAACAACAAAATAAAACACTCCAAGACTAATTTGAAATAAAGTTATTTTTACATTTCTTCTGATGATGCTCCTGCTGTTTTTCATAGAATTCATGTTACGAACAGAAAATATTAAAGAACTATGAATTATTTCACTTACATGGTTTTGCTTAAATAACTATTGGTCAAAATGTCCCCTGGGACATGTTGGAAGCATCATTAACCTTGTATGGCAGATGTCATAATATATGGAAAATTACTTGTGACTCTATAAACCGAATTGACATTTATAATGTATAATATATTTCATTACAAGACCCAAAGTGTTTAGCTATTGAAAAAGCAGACCCAGAATTGAGAACAATGCAATAATATTTGAAATAATCACAAACAAAACAATCCATATTGTCCCAAATCTCACAAATCCAAACCCTCTCCACACTGCTTGGATATGTGTATATAACAGTAATAATTTTATCTATTGCACATTATATTCTGCTTTTTGTTACTTATGTTATAAACTGGAAAAGATATTTGTATTCTATAAATATTTGCAAACAGTCATACTTTCTTGAATTTGGACTTACCAGAAACATCTATCCAAAGTAAACATATTAAGCAATAATTATATTACTACAACACACTCCATTGTTTCTTTCTAATACAATTCTCCTGTGAGGTCTATCATGGATGTGCATTAGCTGGTCTAACCTTACTTTTGCTCATTCTGTTGATCTTGAATTCTCCATTTAAAAGTGTCAGTATCACTCTGAACTACATTATAATGTGAGATTGCAATGCACCAATAAAAGTATATTTAAAAAAAGAGTGTTATCCCTTTTATAATAATGGCCCCTGATTAATCCAAGTCACACTGGTAATTTTATTTTCTGAAATCATTTAACATTCATGCTCTTTTGTCTTTGACTACCACATAAATGTTGAGTTGTTTGTCATTTTTCATGTCAATAGGATTTACCTTTCTATCTAGATTGGAAGCTCTATAAGAAAAAGGTATGTGGATTAGAAATCCTTGTTGTGGTCTATTATAACTTTGGTAATGAAAATACCATCCTAAAGTCAGGCTTAGCGATGCATGTCTAATCCCAGTGATTCAGGAGGCAGAAGCAGTAGGGCCCCAAGTTTGAGGCCACCCTGGGCAATTCAGCGAGACTCTATCTCAAAATTAAAAATAAGAGGTTAGGGATGCACAGTTTAGTGATAGAATTTCCATGAATTTGATTCCCCAGTACAACAAAATAATTTTTAAAAATAGCATTCTAGAACCAGTTAAACAGGCACCACCTGATAGCTAGTAGGACATGTGATATATCAAGACCTCTCCAAGACCCAGTGAATGAGAATTTGCAGCATCATGGGATTCTCAGATGATTCATATGAGTATTGCAATTGGAAGCACTACCTAAAAATGTATTTGCTTCTGTAAATGTAAATGCCAACTGAAAGGTGGCTAGTAGATCAACTGTTATATTAGTTTATTAGGACAACCATAACAAATCACCACCAACTTGGTGGCTTCAAATAACAGAAATTGATGCTCTTACTAAACCAAAGACCAGAAATATTCCAGACTTTGCCTCCATCTTCACACTGCCAGCTTCTCTGCATCTCTGTGGCTGATCCTTTGCTCATAAGGATAATAAACAATTTCATTATTGGGGAATCACTAAATCCAGGGTGAAGTCATCTCAAGATCCTGAACTAATTACAGCTGTAAAGTTCCTATTTTCAAACAAGGTCATATTACAAGGTTCCTGGTGAACATGAAGTTTGGGAGGACAATACTAGTCAATTCACTACAGCCATTAAAAAATGGTATGTCATTTTTCTTTTCATTGCTGATAAGCAATGGCCGCTCTTTTATCCCAGCACTCAGGAATGGCATGCCTTTGTTGAAAGAGATTAAACAGGTTTTGTGGTGGATCCCATCACCTGCTTAAATCCAAAACCTAAAGTTTCTCTGTCTCTCTCTGTCTCTCTGTCTCTCTCTGTCTCTCTCTGTCTCTCTCTGTCTCTCTCTCTCTCTCTCTCACACACACACACACACACACACACACGTAAGCACATGCATGCTTGTGCCTTTCTAACTCTAAAACTGGTGTATGGAATTTCCATAAGCTTCTAGCTTTTCTTGAGATTTATCCTTCCCATTAAGTAACTATGAAATCAATAATCTTTCTCATATGCATCTGCTTATAGTCACTTTAAGAAAATGTAATGCTGCTGCTTGCATTCTCTGCTCCTACTGTATACGTTTTTCATGGCTACCATAGAAGTAACTGGATTTCTATAATGATTTTTTTTCCATCTTAAAGCTCATTTTCCTTACAGCTTACAGCTAAATGATAAGCTGATGGTATTTTCTGTGAGCTGTTTACAGATGTTTCCCTTAATGTTCTTCAATTATCACCTCTACAGCTCACAGTTTTCCTCTCAGAAAGTTACTTAATGGTATATGTTAATGCCCAGAAGCTTTTAAAGAAAAGGGAGCAATTGTTTAAAAGAAAAAAAAAACATGTAAATAAGTATGCCTGTTCATAATTGATGATCTTGAAATTTTTAAATGTTGCTTTCCTTTCTCCATTTGCAATAAAATCCTCATGTTTTAACAACTCACAATCACAGCTGATTCTACTCAAAACATGAGAAATTAGAGGGATTTATTTAACAACTGAGCTGTTCAATATGTCAGGTGTGAAAATAACCTAAAAAATGTTGGTTTTATTTTTAATGATCAATATCAAATCACATTTACTTTTAACCTTCTTCATAACTTTGTATTTCTTGAGATACTATTTATCCAGGTCAAAATATTTAATTGATCTCTGCTCAGCCAGCTAAAACTGAGGTCTGACTTACCCATTTCACTATTATAAAATAAGTAATATCCACCTTCAGAAAACTGGTTATGTGATTTTAATATCTTCCTTACTGTAGAAGAATGCTTATTTTGCTCTCTACCTTGTAGCTGGTTTAAGGACAACACCATATGCCTAGAAAAATGGCGGGAATAAATATTTTCCTGCTATGCAAAATTTAAAGGTTTGCAAAGTTGAAGAGGTGCCAAAAATCCATAATCATGACAAATAATATTTCAGTTAGGGTTGCCAGATAATCTACAAGAGAAGCAATTAAATTTGATTTTCAGATGAACAACAGATGATTTTTATTATGAGTATGCTTCAGGCAGTAGTTTATCTAAAATTCTAATATGCAATAGAATATACTTGGACCAAAAACTTTTTGCTATTTATCTAATCTTCAAAATTAACTGTATCCTATATTTTGTCTTTTAAATTAGGTAACTCTAACTTTAATCCACTATTTTTAAAGTAAAAAATAATGGAAAAACATGATGAAAATGATATACCTTTTTAAATAAATCCAGGATAAATCTTAATATATATTTCCTCTTGCCTCAGGCTCTAACATGGCTCTGTACCGTGTGATGACTGATTCTATTTAACCTTGTAAAATATTGCATTAAATAGTATTTACCTTGATTACTGAGTATGGAGTACTTCTTCAAATTTGCTCATAAAACAAATGCCTTAAACCTGAATCCTATCTGGAACCTTCCTTAGCTCTGTGTACTTTGCCCTGGGTTTTAGTAGGGAGTAATAATCATAGCTACAATGAGAAAGTGTATACTAAGCACATTCTGAAAGATTATCTGGCTTCATCGTTATATCTGACTAAAGGAAATATGGAAGCTCTGGATAGTGATTTAAGTTCAACTCAAATCACCTGGGAAATTATTATTAAATTGGAAAATAGAAAGCAGGCCTCTTAATAACCCATTTCCACAGAATATTTTCACACACACATTTTGTTTTTAAATGTCAAAAAGGAATTGTTATGTAAGAGCACCATGTCACTCCTTGGGGACAGTAAATAGAATAATTGATAAATGTGGCTAGACTTAGTCTGTATGACCTTACTTAAAATCACAACTACAGGTACTGAGATAGCAGAAGAATTGAATCATTTATTTATTCAGTTAAAATATATTCATCTCCTTCTAATACTAGATATTCTTCCTTTCATCACAGGAAGTCCAAACTAGTAAACAACCAAGAGAGTAAATAAATGATTTTCATAATGCAGATATTCTAAAATGCCAATAATGAAATACTGGAGGATCATAAGAAATGCTTCTGAGTGTGAAGTTTGGGCAGGAGAGATTTCTTTGAGAAAATAATTGAGAAAGGAGATGTATATTCAAAGAGTAAACTCAGGGTTCTGATTAAGAACATTCCCAGGCAGAATGCAAAGACCTACTTTGTAAAAGACTTAAAACTGGGCATGTGTAAAGAAAAATCTTAGTCCACAAATTTTGGCATTGTATAATACCCACTCACCAGGAATTAACTCTGTATTTTATTGGTGATTTTTTTTTTTCTTTTGCAATGCTAGGATTGAACCTACGGTTTCATACATACCTTCCGCTTTGTTATTTTTGCTCAAGATCAAATTTTCTAAATGAATACCCAAACACTCTATGGGTGGTCATCTTATACACACATGATTTGCTTTCTAGGTTTCTCATCAACTAATATAATTTTCTATACAGCCAAAATTAAATAAGTACTAAGCAGGTTTATCAAGAATTATACTACCATCTTCTCCAGACTAAAAGATAACAAAAACAAGGGGAATATAAAATAATATCTACTCCTGCTTTTCTATCCTTTATGCCAAATTATTTTATTTATTTATTTATTTTTGGCATTTTGAAGAATATACTGCTCATAAGATTAATAGGGTAAGGCTTTTCTTATAGGGAGCTGCTATGGTTTGAATGTGTCTCTCAAAATATGTGTGTTGGAATTTTAATCCTCCATGCAGCAGTGGTGGGAGGTGAGGTTTAGAAAAAGGTAGTTAAGCTGGGCATGGTGGCGCACGCTTGTAATCCCAGCATTCGGGAGGCTGAGACCGGAGGATCCGTGTTCGAGGCCAGCCTCAGCTACCTAGTGAGGCACTCCACAACTTAGTGAGACTCGGTTTCAAAATAAAGAATAAAAAATAGGGCTGGGGGTATAGCTTGGAGGTAGAATGCCCCTGAGTTCAATCCCCAGTACCGCCAAAAAAAAAAAAAAAAAAAAAAAAAAAGAAAAAGGTAGTTAAGATGTGAGTGCTCTGTACTCATGAATAGATTACTGTCATTATTGCAGAAGAAAATTAGGTATTTTGAGAATAGGAATATCATAGGAGCAAGTTTGGCCTTCTCTTGCTTTCTCGTGCTTGCTTTCTCTTATGCTTCCACTTCTGTCATGGAATAATGATGCACATAACCCTTCACCAGATGTTGGTCCCATTCTCTCAGACCTTCTAGCCTCTAGAACTGTGGATCAAATAAATCACTGTCCTTCAAACATCAGGAAATCTCAGCTGTTCTGTTATCGCAAGCAGAAAACAGACTAAAACAAGAACCACTGTATAATACTAAATATAATCCTCACAAGATCAAGAACACAGTTTTCTTTTTAATTTATTTGTTTATATAGCTCCATTTTTAGAATATGGTGAGAAACTTAAAAATTTATCAGTACAATGCTCCTTCATTAAATTTAGTTCATCAGCTATCACTATCAGATAAAGAAATAGGGGAAAATATGTACCAAAATAAGATGTTGCTGTTTGAAAATAAGATGGACTATTTCCTTCACAAAGGTCAAGATGAAATCAAAGTCACATAATGAATGAATAAAAACAACATCTAATAATATAAAGTAGAAAATGTCAAAAGAAACCTGGGAGAAGCCAATAATAAGTGCTCTAGGACAGTGACTTTCACTTCCCATGAGCCCTGACACTCACACATAGGGGCACATCAGGCTTTGTCATGCTTAACCCAAGATGACAGTGAAAGAACAGCTCAGCTGTCAAGGAATGCATGGTTCTTGGTGTCCAATGGATCAATACTTGAAATACAAAAGGAGAGGGCTTTACTCAAGTAATCTTACATTCCAGAGAGAAAGGTGAAGACTGGTAGACAAACCAATCTTCTGTATCTCTGAGTCTTTCCTTCTTCCTATAAACCATGACATTTCGACTAAGGTTCACATTAATCACTCAGCATGATTCATTAGCATCATTGTTAGCTGTTACACGAAGCCAATCCTAGTAGCTCTCTTTAGACTAGAAAGCTAAGCTTAAAGAGATCCATATGGCCCCAGAACTGGTGTCAAGCAGCAGAGTGGAGGTCAGAGTTGGTTGATCTCATGTCAGGAAGACCCTTGTCAGAAAGACCCCAATTAATTTCTCTAACAGGGAATTTCAAATGAGACTGAAGGCCAAGAGAGCAAGCAGATCAGAGAAGCCATATAGCGTAGAAGCTGAGGTTTGTGAAGGTAGTTCTAAATGGTGACTTCAAAGAGAAATAGCTTTGAATGATTGTGTTTGTTTGCTGTATGGCTGTGTTCAATCCATTCAATCATTCTAAATTTGTGTTCTCTCCTCTGTTAATGAAGATTAAAATTATCTCAATGTTCTTTTTTTTTTTACTTTTGCATTACCTTTTATCTTGAAATCTTCATCCTTTTGATTCCTTTGTTAATGTGGATAATTAAGAGTAGAGTATATTAGTGCTGAAGTAATTTTAATCTTCACCCTGTCTAAAGTCATTTATTTGTACCTAACGATACAGTATTCATCATATATTTAAAGTGAGGCATCATATGGTAGGTTCATTCCCATTCCTTTGAGGATCCTCCATATTGTTTTCCAAAGTGGTTGCATTAATTTGCAATCCCACCAACAATGTATTGGAGTTTCCACTTCACACCCTCACCAGCATTTGTTGTTGTTTGTGTTCTTGATGATTGACATTCTGATTGGGGTTAGGTGAAATCTCAAGGTAGTTTTGATTTGCATCTCTCTGATTGCTAATGATGTCGAACATTTCTTCATACATTTATTGACCATTTGTATTTCTTCTTTTGTGAAGTGTCTATTTAGATCCTTAGCCCATTTGTGACTGGGTTATTTGTTTTCTTAGCTGTGAATTTATTGAGTTCTCTGTATATCCTAGATATTAGTCCTCATATGATCCAGCAATACCACCTCTGGGTATCTACCCAAAAGAATGGAAATCAAACTATCAGACCGGACTGATGCATTGTATCTATGTTTATAGCTGCACAATTTACAATTGCTAAACTATAGGACTAGCCAATATGTCCATCAACAGATGAATGGATTACAAAACTATGGGATATGTACACAATGGAATTTTACTCAGCTATAAAGAACAAAATCATGTTATTCGCAGGGAAATGGATGGAACTGGAAAACATTAAGTTAAGTAAGATTAGTCAATTACAAGAAGTAAAACATCATATGCTCTCCCTAATATGTGGAAGCTATGAAGAAAATGGGACATAAGAGGGACTCCAGGTGAAGAAGGAGAAAACTTAGGTGAGCAAAGAATTTGACTTAAGGGACGGTGATGGAGGAGGGGGTACCCTAATGAGCATGATATACTTTCACGAACATATTGAAGTCAATCATTAAACTGAACCTGAGAAGGAGGGAGGAGGGGGGAGTGGGGTGAGAATTGGAGAAGGGTTAAATGAGAAATGTGTGCATGTATGCCTCTATCAGCTTGTATCTAACAAAGATGTATGATTACAATGCACCAATTAAAAAATAAATTAAAAAGTTAAAAAAAAATAAAGTGAGGCATCACTAGCTGGATGTAGTAAGAAATGTACTGAACCTTTGCAATAGGTGGGATTGAGCCACCTTTGAGTATCAAATTATTTGTGAACATTGGAGAGATAATTTTCAAAGAGTACTATGTGGGTACTAGAGTTTACTTTTTTTTTTTCCATTGTTATCAATTCTCATTACAAAAGTTTGTCTGGCTGGGTGTTCCAAAGCTGCCTAATGTTCAAACACTTCTCAAAGAATCTTAACTTAGGGAATCTCCAAAGAGCAGGACAGTGGACATCAAAGTTTTATTTAGTATAATTTCAACTCAATTGCTTTAGTTAAGCCAACAGTGACCAGAAACAATAGCAGAAAATTTGACAGTGTCTTCCTTTCCTTCTCTGATGTGTCCAAAGACTAAATCTTCATATTCATCTTTATTCACAGATTTCAATTTCTGTATTTCTTCTTCAGACATACAGTCATCACATTTCACCATCCTACAAATCTTAAAATAATGGAGGAAATTAAAAGCAATTCCTATCCAGGTAAATGGTAGAGAATTCTAGCCTGGATGAGGAACTGTATCCCTGTTTTTATTTTATATACTTTTATTGGTGCATTATAGTCTCACATAATAATGGCATTCGTAATGATAGTGACATGCATCCACACAGTACTTGTTCAGCTTTCCCTCAGCTCCCTGCCACTTTCCACTTCCCTACACAGGATAAGGAGATTGGCAGTGGTATTCTCACATATGTTTATAATGTCAATGAAAGTGACTCCTTCATTGAACCTCTCTCCACTTCCCCCCTTCCCCCTATCACCTCTCTGGATCTGCTGGAGTTTCTCATCCATTATCTGAAGTCTTTCTGGTATCCCAATTACTCCCTTAATTCTGCCTAGGAGAGAAAACATATGACCCCTTTTCCTCTGTGACTGGATAATCTCACTCAACCTCATGTTCTACATATCCATCTTTTTTCCTACTGATGGCATTATTTATCTCTGTTTTATTGGTGAGTAGAGTTCCATTGCGTGTATATCCCATAATTTCATAATCTATTCATCTGTTGATGGACATCTGGGTTGGTTCCATAATTTTGCTATTGTCAATTGTGCTGCTATAAATGTAGATAAGCATAGCTGAATAATTTGTAGATTCATTCCCAATTTTTGGAGAAATCTCCACACTGATCTCCATAGGAGATTCACTAGTTTGCAATCCCACCAACAATGTAGAAGAGTTCCTATTTCCCCTCATCCTTGCCAGCATTTACTGTTGTTTGATTTCTTGATGATTGCCATTCTGATTTGGGTTAGATGAAATCATAGAGTAGTTTTAATTTGCATTTCCCTGATTGCCAATGATGTTGAACAGTTTTTCATGTATTTTTTGGCCATTTGTATCTCTCCTTTTGTGAAGTAGCTATTTAGTTCAATTGCCATTTCTTGATTGGGTTATTTTTTGTATTAAGTCTTTTAAGTTTTGTTTTTTTGTATTTTAGACCTTAGTCCTCTTATCAGAGGGATAGCTGGCAAAGATCTTTCCCCATTCTGTAAGCTCTCTCTTTAGATTCTTGATTATTTCTTTTGATGAACAGATCCTTTTTATTTTAATGCCATCCCATTTATTAATTCTTGTTTTGATTTCACATACTTTGGGTGTTTATTGAGGAAATTTCTACTTGTGCCTATATGTTGGAAATTAGCCCATTGATGTTCTTAATCAAATAGGATAATTTTGAGCTATATTTGCTATAAAGCAATTAGCCTCATGCCATGTGCATAATATTTCAATATTCGCTATTGCTATTATTATAGAAAAAAATAATCAAGTTTTAAAAGGCAAATGAAAACTGCAATATTCCTACAGAAGATAATTATGTGTGATCAGCCATCTCATCCATCTCATGGTATTATAACTTTGAAGCAGAAATAGAGAGGATTTCTACAATATTTGGGAATACTATTAAACCAACTACTTGCTTTATACTAAGGCTATTAAAGTCACTATATATTTTGGCAGTCAAGACATTTAAAAATGAGAACATATCCATAATTCAGAGCAGAACTCAAATATCATTCTTATACCATTTTTGATACTCTACAATTAGAATGTTTATATAAATGGGCAATTTGTAGGCATTGTTAGGAAGAAACAGTAATAAAATATCAGATTTCTGCCATCCTTGAAAAATATAAGTAAACAATTCGCTTAATTTCCATTGTCCTTGAAGTTTAGTATGCAGGATGCATTATTGAAGAAATCAAAGTAAGGCTCACTTGCATAACCTTGGAGGAACTCTAATTTCCTTTATGTTCTTTCCAAATGCTCTATATGCTTCCCTAGACTCTAAGACAGAGTGAAGAAATATCAAAAGTATTCAAACTACCAAGAGATTTGCTGGTTTGTGGACTTCAGAGACTTAGGCAGCCCCTTCTTCTCCTAATACAACCAAATGTGACAAAAGTAAAGTAAAATAGAATTATTTGAAGTCTGAAACCTTTAATTAATTCTTATGGTTTTCCCTTATTCTGCAAGTATTTTCTCATTCTCACTAAATTTATTTTATACCACTCTCTCAACAATCTAAAAAGAAAAAGAGGGGAGTTTGGTTTGGTTTTCTTGGGTATTTATTATCATAGTGTATCACTGTCAGTGAAATTGACCATGAAAGTGCACATTAAATGGTTGATCATAAAATAAAACATACTTGGCATGTGGAACAATGACAAAATAACACAGCATTGAGCTTGTTTTAATTAAAATAGCCCTCTCTCTCTGGTACAATGTATTGTTTTCAACACTGGTGAAAAACTAGTAAGTATTGTAAAAAGTCTGAGAGAGAAACTTGAAGTGTCCAATTTAATTAATTCCTACCATCTGGCTACCTCTGTACAAGATCTGAAGTTCAATTGTTTAGCATGACCTTCATGGTGACAGCATAGAGTAGATGTTGTGACCATTTGTAAAGGTTTATAACAGAAGTGTTGGGATATTGGAAATCATGGTTTGTTGCCAATTGCTAAGGAGTCTTGCTAGATTCTTTGTTTCCTTCCCCTCCCATGAGTCCAAGTGACAGAAGAAGGGATAGGTAGGCAAGTTAGGATGAATTATAGGTAACAAAGCAGGAAGTGCCTTCCAATATTCTTTAGTGGGTGCTTTTTGTGTCATGTTCTGATCCCAATTACTAGCTAGGCCAATACACTTGCTCCAATTATCCAGAACATAGGTTGATAACTCAGATGTCCCTTCTCTGAAGAATTACTCTCCATCAGATAACACAGAGAAGCCGGGTGTGGTGGTGCACGCTTGTAATCCCAGCATTCGGGAGACTGAGACCGGAGGATCCGGGTTCGTGGCCAGACTCAGCTACCTAGTGAGGCACTCCGCAACTTAGTGAGACCCGGTTTCAAAATAAAGAATAAAAAATAGGGCTGGGGGTGTAGCTCAGAGGTAGAATGCCCCTGAGTTCAATCCCCAGTACCGAAAAAAAAAAAAAAAAAAAACAAAAAAAC
>PVLC010039775.1:0-14135 GCA_004027655.1 Graphiurus murinus
TTTGCGGTACTGGGGATTGAACTCAGGGGCATTCTACCTCCGAGCTACACCTCCAGCCCTATTTTTTATTCTTTATTTTGAAACCGGGTCTCACTAAGTTGCGGAGTGCCTCACTAGGTAGCTGAGGCTGGCCTCGAACCCGGATCCTCCGGTCTCAGCCTCCCGAATGCTGGGATTACAAGCGTGCGCCACCACGCCCAGCTCCTATTTTTTATTCTTTATTTTGAAACAGGGTCTCACTAAGTTGCAGAGTGCCTCACTAGGTAGCTGAGGGTGGCCGAGAACTCGGATCCTCTGGTCTCAGCCTCCCAAATGCTGGGATTACAAGCATGCGCCACCATACCTGGCTCCAGCTGTGTGTCTTTAAGGAAGATGCTCAAAGTAGTGATTAGAGAGTGAAAGAATGAGCTGAGTGGAACAAGCTAGGAGGGCAACACCACACAGAACCAAAGGGAGAAGGCAAGGAGAGCCAGTGTTCCACAGAACAACAGGGCCATTAATCCACAGTCTATGCGATTTGTTTGGAAATGAGTCTAGAAAACAAGTCCAGGGCCACTGAATCCAAAGGGAAAAGGTGGGATAGATGTTCAGAGTGAAGGCAAAGACTGTGTGTGTGTGTGTGTATCCTAGAGGCATTCTATCTACGAGCTATACCCCTAGCCCTGTTTTATTCTTTATTTTAAAATAGGGTCTCACAAGGTTGCAGAGGGTCTCACTAAGTAACTGATGCTGGCTGTGAATCTGTGATCCTCCTGTCTCAGCCTCCCGAGTATTGGGATTACAAATGTGCACCACTACGCCAGGCAAGACTCAGTATATTAATTCCAACAGTTGCAGAGGCAAGAGTCCAAACAGGAGGTGGTCAGAGGAGGTCCAAATATAAGGCTCTAGTTGGAGTCCCCAAGTCAGGAACAGGGGTCTAGATTTAGTCAGACCCAAGACATTTTAGATTCCTTAGCTCCTGAGCCAAGATTGGTTCCAGATCTTAGAAACCTGGGTGGGAGATAGGAGTGCTAAGGGGAGGAACCAGACCAAATGGCAGAGGTTGAACCAGAGTTAGAGAATGATAGAAGGGAATAGGTCTAAAGCTCACCTGCGTGTTCTTTACCTTTAAACACTCAGGACTCACCCTCCTCACTCCCGCCTCTCCCCC
This sequence comes from Graphiurus murinus, assembly GCA_004027655.1. Classification (NCBI taxonomy): domain Eukaryota; kingdom Metazoa; phylum Chordata; class Mammalia; order Rodentia; family Gliridae; genus Graphiurus; species Graphiurus murinus. The sequence goes on from PVLC010039775.1 coordinate 1,154, forward strand.
TCCCCCCCCAGCAAAACTGTCCCCACGGAGTGCAAATCATGCACAGGGGAAGAAAGGTGCTTGGAAATCTGCGACCACCACCAGGGGGCGCCTCCAGTTCCAGGACAGCTTTGTTGATTTACAGTGGCAGAGAGAACGCAAAGGGGGGAGGGGAGAGTTGCTTCCAATGGGGAGGGGGGAAAGAGGGCGCAAGAGTTTGTGTGTGGTGTTGCAAAAGCTAAAAACATTCAAATATCCTAGAGTAATCACAACTCCCATCTTTCTGCTTCCAGGTATTGTTGACAACCTATTATTAGGCTGGCTAGTAGTGATAATTGAGAGATCAGGTAAGAAGGTTAAATGATAAAAGATAAAGACAGGAAGGAGAAGTTAGATGGGGAACCAGAAAGAAAGGTGGGAAAAGAACAGTCAGGATATAATGGACTAGAAACCAAAGTGAAGAAAAACAATAGCATAGATGTGAAGGAAAGCAATAACATAAAAAGATAAAGAAGGAAAAGAGGACAAGAAAGTCAAACTATCTTTGAGGAAATGAAGAAAGAAGTCCAGAAAGACATCTAATTCAGGTTATGTGATGAATTCCCTGGTGGCCTGTCACTCTTTTCACGTCTTGTCTATTAATGGAACAAGTACAGAGTAGCTGTGCTTTATAAACACACAAAAACATTGCCTTTGACATTTGGTAGCATTTAGATGTGTACTCATTTTTGTTTGGGGGGAAGAACCAGATGTTAGAAGATGAAATATTTTGAGACTAGTTGATTCACAACTGAGTGTTCATTTTATGAAAACTTTTTTTTTTTTCTGGTATAGGGGATGGAACTCAGGGGCGTTCTGTTTCACTCCCTCGCTTTTATTTGTTTACTTATTTTTGTTTTGAAATAGGGTCTCATTAAGTTGGTGAGGCTGTCTTCAAATCTGCGATCCTCCTGTCTCAACCTCCCAAATACTGAGATTACAGGCATGCGCTACTACACCGTGTTTAAGAAAACTTTAATGTGTCTAAATGCTCTCTTTAAAAATTACAAGATAGGTCTGAGGCCAGTGTGGGGCAACTTAGCAAGACCGTTTTTTTTTTTTTTTTTTTGCGGTACTGGGGATTGAATTCAGGGGCATTCTACCTCCGAGCTATAACCCCAGCCCTATTTTTTATTCTTTTTTTTTTTTTTTTTTTTTTTGTGGTACTAGGGATTGAACTCAGAGGCATTCTACCTCCGAGCTATACCCCCAGCCCTATTTTTTATTCTTTTATTTTGAAACCGAGTCTCACTAAGTTGCGGAGGGCCTCACTAGGTAGCTGAGGCTGGCCGAGAACCCGGATCCTCTGGTCTCAGCCTCCCGAATGCTGGGATTACAAGCGTGCGCCACCACGCCCGGCTAACTATTCTTTATTTTTTGAAACAGGGTCTCACTAAGTTGCGGAGTGCCTCACTAGGTAGCTGAGGCTGGCCGTGAACCCGGATCCTCCGGTCTCAGCCTCGCAAATGTTGGGATTGCAAGCGTGGGCCACCACGTCCGGCTGCAAGACCGTTTTGAAACAAAAAATAAAATAGGGCTGGGAGTGTAGCTCAGAAGTAGAACGCTCATGGGTTCAATCCCCCGTACTAGGTTATAAAGAGTACCCAGATAACCAGTTCTGAAATCTACCACATAAACTAGAGTTCCTCGAGCTTACCAGTCTCTTTGGAGTTTACACTGCTTAAAGGCAGAAAAGAATCCTTGATTTACCCACCGTACGCTTTGTGGTTGTGTCTGTCACTAAGTACTTGATTAATTTTGGGGGAGCATCAGGGACGGTGTTTCCGATCTAAGAAGCCGAGGAGAGAAGGGTAGGGCCTTCTGAGACTTCAGTAGAATGCAGTACTAAATGCCTAAGTGTAGTGACCAGTACAAGTAACTAGGCATTCAATGCAGTTTCCCCAAACTTCTGGGCTGTTTTTGAGGTGATTTCCCCCTTCCGGCTTAGCAGAATTCCAAAGTCCTATACAGCCCTTAACTTTTCTAAAATGCACGCCTCGACACCTCCTCCCGGAGCACATTCCCAGAGCCGGGGCGTGCTGGCCTCCACCCCCACCGAACACGCTCCCAGATCCTCCAGCTCCCCATCCCATCCCCCAGCCGCCTAACCACATTGTGCGCACTCGTGCGGGCAGCTTTGCTACGGCCAGGGCAGTCGCCGGGCTCGGAGCCGGCTCCTCCAGGGCGGTCACACGTGTCCATTCCCTGGGGTGGGGGGTCGCTCTTCCCGCTCGGCTGCTGATTGGTGCCTCCCCCTACCGCACCCTTCCCGCCGCACTCTCGCCTCCATCCCACTGAGTTCTAGCCTAACCAGCCCCACCACCTTCTTCCCTCGGAGAAAGAGCCGCTTTAGAGCTCCCAGAAGCAGCGTCCTGGGATGGCACAAAAGCGCTCCGGAACAGGTGGAAACCACTTCATTTCTCTAGGCTCCAATTTCCAGGGGGGACAGCCCACTCGTCCTCCGGCTCCAAGCCTCCACATCAATAATAACTGAACTCCCGCACGTGCTCGGAGCTCGAGCTGGCCCTTTCGAAAGCACCACCCAGCGGGCCCTTTAAAAGGACGCGACCACTAAGGCCAAGTGGGGGGGTGGGAGAGACCCTTATTGTCCTGCCTCCCCAAAGTCTCCAAACTCCGCGGCCCCAAACACCTGGCGCGCGGAGCGGGCTCCGCAGCCGCTCCGGGGGGCGCCCCGGGGGGCTCCCGGTCGCCCTCCCCCTCTCTCTCGGGGTGTCCCCTCGCTCCCCTCCCCCGCCCCTCCGGTGCAGCTGTCCGGGCGCGGGCGGGGGCGGGGGTTGTTGTTGTGGTGCGGGCCAGCCCCGCCCCCTCCTCGTGGGCGGCCCCTCCCCCCGGCCGCGCCGGCCCCCTCCCCTTCCCCCAGCCCCATCTGTTTTCCCCAGCGGTGAGTTGATCATATTGTACGGGACTGGGGGCGGCCGCAGCCGCAGCCGCGGGATGGGGCGAGCGCGCGGGCCCGGTGGGCAGCCGGAGCAGCCGCCGCCTCAGTGAGCCGCCCCGCGCCGCCCCCGCCCGGCCGCGCGCCCTCGGCTCATGCTCACGCCGAGCAGCGGCCACCGCGGGAGTCGCAGCCTCCGCCGCCGCCGCCGCCGTCCGAGCAGCCGAGGCGCTGCGGCGCGGGAGTCGAGGCGGGCGAGCGAGCGAGCGCAGCGCGGGCACCGGGCGGCCGGCGCCGCGGCGGGGAGATGTGCCCGGAGGAGGGCGGCGCGGCGGGGCTGGGCGAGCTCCGCTCCTGGTGGGAAGTGCCGGCCATCGCGCACTTCTGCTCGCTCTTTCGCACGGCGTTCCGCCTGCCGGACTTTGAGATCGAGGTGAGTGGCCCCGCGGGGCGGGCGGGCGGGCGAGGCGCCCTTTCTCCTCGGGGCGCCCGGGGGGCGTCGCGCGGGCGGGAGCGGGGACGCGGAGGACTTTGGCGGGCGTCCGGAGCCCGGCCGGGCCGGCGGCGGGGCACGAGGCGGCTCCGCACGGGCGCCAAGTGCGGGGCTGGGCTCGGGACGTGCGCCCGGGCGGCGGCGGCGGCGAGGGTGTTTTTGTGGAGCGGGACGGGCGGCTCTCCCGGGACTTGTCCGCGGGGCGGGCGGGCGGGCGGGCGACAGTGCGTGCGCGCGCTCCCCCGGTGCCATGGAGGCGGCGAGCCAGCTGCTCCGGGCGGGGACGGTGCGGGCGCACGCGCGGGGCGTCGCACTCGCTGCCACCGCCCGGCCGCTCGCGGGGACCCCGGAGCCCGCGCCTCGCCGCCCGGCCCAGCTCCGCCGGCGGGGAAGGGCTGCCTGCGCTCCGCTCCGCTCCCGGGCCGCCGCGCGAAAGTTTGGGACTCCGTTATTCTTTCACAGCTGCCTTCCTCTCGGAGCGGGCAGCCCTCTTTATTCCAGGAGGTCGGGGACTCTTCGGAGTTGCTTTCGCCACCATTATCCCTCCGGGCGGGCGTGGAGGAGAGGGGTGGCTTTTCTGGCCAGGCCGAAGGTGCTTTCAGACCCGAGGCTTTGTGATAACGATGAAATCGGAAGGTCCTGGTGGCCGGGACGGTGGCGGGAGTGTGCGGAACGGAATGCACGCGACGGCCCACAGGAGCAGCCAGCCCCTGAAGCAACATCTTCCTTTTTTTTTTTTTTTAATTTTTGGAAGGGGGTGTGAAATATTTGATTGGTTGGCAGGTTGAATTGCTTTCCCGTGGCTGTCTGTGCCATGACTCATAACACCTTTTGCTTTGGGACAAAGGTAGTGTTGGTCAGTTTTTGTTTTCAGTCCTGCCGAGGGTTCATCCATGGAGTAACAAGAATTGGAATCACTTTTGGAGGAGTTAATGGTAGGGGTCGCCTCTCCACCCCCACGCATCTTATTTTCTGCCATTTTCGGGATTGATTCTAATTCGTTTACTCCTAAGGCCTTTATTTTTAGATTCAGTCCTGTTCGCTGAAATATCATTTGCTTCTTGTATGAATGAAGCGTGGGAAGTTGCTCTTGTTGCGGAGTTAATGAAATCTGGAAAATAAAAAGATTAAAAGGGTTGGGATGGGAGGGTGAAGAGGAATGTAGACTGATAAACTAGGGGCCATTCACTGGCGTTTGGCGATTCTTAGTTCCTTAAGCAGATGAAAACAATGTGATTAGTAGACTTTTCCAGGTTTTAGGAAAATGTAATGGTTTGGGCATTTTACGCAACAACGCCTTTTTTTTTTTTTTCCCCTTCAAAGTTTGAACGTGAATGTAACAAGTACGATTTTTACAATCAACTTTCTTTTCCTGTAATCTTTATATTGACAGAAGAAGAGAAACAGGGCCATAGATATTAAATATATGGGGATCATAAAAGCCCAGAGAGACTTAACAGTTACGCGGATGGATTGCTTTTGCCTTTAGTTGGTACAAAAGCATGAGTAGTTTAATTAAATCCTGCTGTTCAAAATGGTGGCGGTTGTGGGAGGTGTTCCTTCTTGCAGTGCCATCTTGGGAACTGGAAAACTTGCCCCCTAGTCCTTTTTATTCCGTGCAAGATAAAGTTGAGGTGATGTTGGGTGACAAGTTTAGTGTTTAAGGACCCATTCTGAGAATACTCCTGGAGAATTTTTGTCTCTCCAAATCCATGCATTCCCATTTTGTTGGTGGAAAAGTAGAGGTAATTCATTTTTACTTAAGTACCCGCAGCATTTTGTGAGTAAGATATAAATAACTTGTCTTCTCTGCTGAGAAGTAACCTGGTGGTTTCTAAGTATTAGCTGGCTTAACTTCTAAAGGAAATTGTAAGTTCATTAACGATGTTGAATTTATATGTATAGGAGAAACGAAAAGTCATTGTAGCTTACACAGTGAATAATAAGGGCTACCTGAAATGACTGACTTGTATTTTGATTCTAGCTTTTTTTGTGAAAGTGACACTTTTTCAGTTAAAATGTACACCATTTAGCTGGGCATGGTTGCCCACACCCATCCTAGTAATTGGACGGCTGAGACAAGAGGATCACCCGTTCGAAGACAGCCTCATCAACTGAGACTAATCGACCTAGTGAGAACCTGTTTCAAAAAACATAAATAAAACATGGTGAGGGGAGTACCTCGGAGGTAGAATGCCCCTGGGTTCAATCCCCACTATTGCACACACCCATACCCCCCCACACAATGTATATTATTTAAAAAACATGCGACACAGATGAGTATTTGGATTCCAACATGTGCACATTTTTAGAAATACCCACACTCCTTTGGAGATGTTTCAGTAAACGGATAACAAATGATAGTGACTGTGCAGTTTTTGTATATGCAGTTCCATGTGATGTTAGGTGTGGTGGTTTTTTTTTTTGCGGTACTGGGGATTGAATTCAGCGGCATTCTACCTCCCAGATATATCCCCAGCCCTATTTTTTTATTCTTTATTTTTTTTGAAACAGGGTCTCACTAAGTTGCGGAGTGCCTCACTAGGTAGCTGAGGCTGGCCTCGAACCCGGATCCTCCAGTCTCAGCCTCCCAAATGCTGGGATTACAAGCGTGCGCCACCCCGGCTGTTAGGTGTGTTTTGATGTAGCTAAAGTAAGTTTTTTTTTTTTTTTTTTTTGCAGTACTGGGGATGGGACCCAAGGGCATTCTACCTCCAAACTACGCCCCCAGTCCCATTTTTTATTCTTTATTTTTTTATTTTTATTTATTTATTTTTTTTTTGCGGTACTGGGGATTGAACTCAGGGGTGTTCTACCTCCGAGCTATACCCCCAGCCCTATTTTTTATTCTTTATTTTTGAAACAGGGTCTCACTAAATTGTGGAGGGCCTCACTGAGTAGCTGAGGCTGGCCACGAGCCCGGATCCTCCTGTCTCAGCCTCCCAAGTACTGAGATTACAAGTGTGCACCACCACACCCGGCTTCCTAAAGTAAGTTTTTATCTCGATTATCAGTAATAATCAAAATTTTTTTTGTGTGTGTGGGGCACTTGGGATTGAACCCAGGGGCATTCTACCTCCATCTACACCACCAACCATATGTTTTGTTCTTTATTGTGAAATGGTCTCATTAAGTTGTGGAGGGCCTCACTAAGTACCTGGTCGCCAATCTGGGATTTTCCTGTCTCTGCCTCCCAAATACTGGGATTATAAACGTGTGCCACCACTGCGGCCAGCTTAGATGATATTATTTTATCACTTTTTTTTTTTTGGTACTGGGGCATTTTTTTTTGATACCAGGGGCATTCTACCTCCCAGCTACACCCCCAGCCATATTTTTTATTCTTTATATTTTGAAACAGAGTCTCACTAAGTTGTAGAGCGCCTCACTAAGTAGCTGAGACTGGTTGAAAACCCGGATCCTCTGGTCTCAGGCTCCCAAGTACTGGGATTACAACCATGCATTACCATGTCCGGCTATTTTTTAATTATTATTATTATTTTCATTTATTTCTTTTCGGTATTGAGAATTGACCCGGGGCATTCTACCTCCAAACTACACCCCCAGCCCTATTTTATATTCTTTTTTTTGAAACGGTCTTACTAAATTGCGGAGGTCCTCACTAAGTAGCTGAGGCTGGACACAAACCCACAATTCTCCAGTCTCAGCCTCCTAAGTACTGGGATTACAAGTATGCACTACCATGCTGGGCTGTTAGGTGCTTTTTAAAACGGAATAATTCTAGCAGTTTGAAAACCAATCCCATGATTAGACTTTACAATGTAGTGGAAGACCTTTTTTATAGAAAAGAGAATCATTCAAGTGCTAAGTTGTTATCTGTTAGACCATGTATGTGGAAAGGGCCCTGAAACATCAAAAGATAGCAATGAAGGGGACTGGGCCTGCAGGTAAGTGGTAAAACACTTGCTTAACAAGCAGGAGGCCCTCCTGGGTTCAATCCCAGCTTCCAAGGGGGGAAAAAATTGAGATACAGAAGATAGAAATGATGAGCCGGGTGTGGTGGTACACACTTGTAATCCCAGTATTTGGGAGGCTGAAACCTGAGGATCTGGATTCACAACAAGCCTCAGCTACTTAGTGAGGCTCTCTGCAACTTAGACCCTGTTTCAAAACAAGGAATAAGAAATAGGGCTGGGGGTGTACTTTGGAGATAGAATGCACCTGGGTTCAAGCCCAGCACTGCAAAAAGAAAAAAAAATAGGACTGGGGGTGTAGCTTGGAGATAGAATGTCCCTGCGTTTAATTGCCAGTACCACGCCAAAAAAAAAAAAAAAAAAAAAAAAAAGATATGAGCGGGGCGTGGCGGCACATGCTTGTAATCCCAGCATTTGGGAGGCTGAGACCAAAGGATCCAGGTTCACGGCCAGCCTCATTACCTAGTGAGGCACTCTGCAACCTAGTGAGACCCTGTTTCAAAATAAAGAATAAAAAATAGGGCTGGGGGTGTAGCTCGGAGGTAGAATGCCTGAGTTCAATCCCCAGTACCACACACACACACACACACACACACACACACACAAAGTTTTCAAAGCCAGGCATGGTAGTGTGGAGGATTGCACTGGTCAGCCTCAGCTACTTAGTGAGGTCCTTCGCAACTTAGAGTGTGTTTTTTTAAAAAAAAAGGAAAAAGAAAAAATAGGGCTGGGGGTGTACCTTGTACTTTGGAGGTAGAATGCCCCTGGGTTCAATCTCCAGTACGTAAAGAAAAAAAGAAGTTTTCACTGGTGTAAAAGTTTTCATTTTTACCCTTGACCACCAGGCTGAACCTGTGGATTTACAGAAAATTTAGGAACTAGAATCCTCAAGGATTTGATTTCTGCCTTCAGATACCTGGGAGGATTCATGCTGTAGTTCTGCAAGATGTTAAGATTTAGAAACTGGATCCTCCCCCCACCTCCCAAATGATATTTTGCATGTAAAGGAGGATCCAGGTTCACGGCCAGCCTCAGCTACCTAGTGAGGCATTCCGCAACTGAGACTTGGTTTCAAAATAAAGAATAAAAAATAGGGCTGGGGGTATAGCTTGGAGGTAGAATGCCCCTGAGTTCAATCCCCAGTACCGGGGGAAAAAAAATATTTTTACTCAGTTAACCTAGAATGTACAGAATTTTTTTGAGAAGAGTCAATATCCTTGACTTTGGGCTTTAGGATATCTTTAAGGACTTGTATGTTGTCTCCCTACCGTATAAGGGTCCTATACTCATCAGACTAAAAATCTGTGAATGTACAATAATAGGGCTTTTTTTTTTTTTTTTTTTTTTTTGGTACTAGGGATTGAACCCAGGGACATTCTGCCTCTATGATACACCCTCCTATTTTCTTATACTTATTTATGTTTTGGTACTAGGGATGGAACCCTGGGCATTCTACCTCCCAGCTACATCCTCAGTCCTTTTCATATTTTATTTGGAAGCAGGGTTTCCTTAAATTGCTGAGGCTGGACTTGAACCTGCTTGTCTCCTGTCTCAGCTTCCCAAGTACTGGGATTATAGGCATGCACTACCATGCCCATCAGTAATAATGTCTTAAGTATTAAAAATTCCTGTTTTTTGAAAGAATATATAAATATTATTTAAAACTTACATATTATCGAAAAATAGTTGCAGTGACATAAGCCTGTAATCCCAGTACTTGGGACACTTAAGAATGGAGGATTACAGAGTCCAGGCCAGCCTCAGCAATTTAGGAAACTTTTCTTTTCTTTTTTTTTTTTTTGCAGTACTGGGGATTGAACTCAGTGGCACTCTACCTCCGAGCTATACCCCCAGCCCTATTTTTTATTCTTTATTTTGAAACAGGGTCTCACTAAATTGTGGAGTGCCTCACTAATTAGCTGAAGCTGGCCTTAAACCTGGATTCTCAGGTCTCAGCCTCCCAAATGCTGGGATTACAAGCGTGTGCCACCACGCCTGGCAGGAAACTTTTCTTTCTTTGTACTAGGAATTGAGCCTAGGGGCATTCTGCCTCTTGAGTTATATCCCCCAACCTTTTTATTTTTATTTTTGTGGCACTGGGGATGGAACCCAGGGCATTCTACCTCAGAGTTACCCCCCCAGCCCTATTTTATTCTTTTATTTTTATTTTTTTGCCGTACTGGGGATTGAACTCAGGGGCATTCTACCTCTGAGCTACACCCCTAGCCCTATTTTTTATTCTTTATTTTGAAACCGAGTCTCACTAAGTTGCAGAATGCCTCACTAGGTAGCTGAGGCTGGCGGCGAACCTGGATCCTCCAGTCTCAGCCTCCCGAATGCTGGGATTACAAGCGTGCGCCACCACGCCCAGCTCCTATTTTATTCTTTTATTTTGAAAGGGCTTCACTAAATTGCTGAGGCTGGCTGCAAATCTGTGATTCTCCTGTCTCAGCCTCCCAAGTACTGGGATTATGAGCATGTGCCTCCATGCCTGGCTCATTTTTTTTTTGAGACAGGATCTCTGTAGGTTGTTGAGAGTCCCACTACATTGCTGAGGCTGTCCTAGAACCTGCAATCCTCCTGTATCAGCCTCCCAAGTGCTAGGATTACAGGTGCGTGCTGCCATTCCTGACGGAGACCCTGTTTCCAGAAAAAAAAAAAAAGAAAGGACTATGGGTATAGTAGAATGCCCCTGGGTTCGATCTGTGTGTGTGTGTGTGTGAGATAGAGAGAATAAAGATAAATGAATGAAAATCACCCATAATCACTACTCAGAGATTATAAAAACTATGAACTGTTAACATTGTATCTTAATTCAAGGATAAAACTATTTGAAATTCCTAAATATGTTCACAGTGTATTTGTTCCACAGATTAGATGTTCCTTTTTTTTTTTTTTTTCGGTACTGGGGATTGAACTCGGGGGCATTCTACCTCCGAGCTACACCCCCAGCCCTATTTTTATTTTTTATTTTATTTATTTTATTTTTTTTGCGGTACTGGGAATTGAACTCAGGGGCATTCTACCTCCGAGCTATACCCCCAGCCCTATTTTTTATTCTTTATTTTGAAACCGGGTCTCACTAAGTTGTGGAGTGCCTCACTAGGTAGCTGAGGCTGGCCGCGAACCCGGATCCTCCTGTCTCAGCCTCCCGAATGCTGGGATTACAAGCGTGCGCCACCACGCCCGGCTAGATGTTCCTTTTACTTTTCAAGAGTAGACTGAGATATTGTTGAACAATAATAGATTAACGACACAGAAGTCAATAATTGGAATTATTAAGCATCTATCTGGAACCAGGGGATTTATCAAAATTGCTCATAACTGGCCTCCCTTGTAGCTGTTAATATTTCAGAATCAGTGATTGTATACTACTACACTTAAAGCAACAATTGCTTAACAATTGCTTAATGTTCTAGTGGGTTAGGTTGGCTAAGTTCTCTCCACTTAAGAAATGAAGAAATGTTAATTGACCTCTCCAAAGATTAGTACTGCATTTTTATTTTTTTATTTAGCCCAGGGCCTTTTTTTTTTTTTTGGTACTGGGAATTGTACCCAGGGGCATTTTACCTTTGTGGTACACCTTCAACTCCTTTTTTTTTCTTTTGAAATGGGGTTTCACTAGGTTGCTGAGAGTCTAGCTATGTTGCTGAGGCTGGCTTTGAACTTGTGATTCTCCTCTTTTAGCCTCTCAAGTACTGGGAATACAGGTACGCACCACCATGCCTTGTGCCTAGTGCTGTTTACAGTGACTGACGTGAGGACAGAATGATTTTCAGTAATCTGGTCCAAGGCTAATCATGGTGGGTGTGGGATAGCAGTAGTGCCTTCAGGTGGCTACTTGGAACTATTCAGGTAGAACTATTTGAATGGTTTGTATAGAACCTGCATTATCACAATAATGATTGTCTACTTTTTTCCCCTGAGATTCCTGCATTGGAATACTAAATCCTTTGCCTTCTTTGTATCTTCCTCTAGGTTGAGGTGGTGTGTGGCTGAAGGCCTTACCTAGTCAATATGATCTGGGGCAGTGTGCAGACTCGAATTTTCTACCCTTAGTGTTTCCTTGATCCAACACCTTACTGAAAAGTACAAGGCAGAAATTATTGCACTTTACACTAAGAAAAATCACTCAAGAGAAGCTTAAGAATACCATAGAGGTACCAGCAGTTCCTAATGCTTTCATCAGATTCTGAAAAAAAGTCCTCAACCATTACAAAGGTTAAGAGGCCCAGAACTAGCCGGACATGGTGGCGCACGCTTGTAATCCCAGCATTCTGGAGGCTGAGACCAGAGGATCCGGGTTTGTAGCCAGCCTCAGCTACCTAGTGAGGCCCTGTTTCAAAATAAAGAATGAAAAATAGGGCTGGGGGTATAGCTCGGAGGTAGAATGCCCCTGAGTTCAATCCCCAGTACCAGGGAAAAAAAAAAAAAAGAGGCCCGAAACTACAGAAAAGAACAAGTTGGCCCTGATGAGGGGAGTCAGAAGGCCTCATTTCATGACCCTAGATACATTGGACTAGGATTTAGGAAAGTTGTAATCTACTTACTATAATCATTGTTTTGTGGTGCTAGGAATCAGTCCTAGGGCACTGAGCTTGCTGGCATGCTAGGCAAGAGTTCTATCACTGTGCTATACCCCCAGCTCAGGAAACTTAGTCTAATTGTGCCACAAACTAGCTCTGTGACCTTGGACAGTCAAATTACTAATGATCAATGCCAGTTAGAGTATTTTGTACATTTTCATAATGTTGTCTTGTGTTATACTTATTTGTCCTTAACTGGCACCGGGAGGTGGGGGTTATTCTCATCTGGTTCTCATGTTCTTTGATACCAAGTTCTGTGCTGTTGAGACACACTGTGCTTCTGCTTTCTTTTTTTTTTTTTTTTTTTTTGGCGGTACTGGGGATTGAACTCAGAGGCATTCTACCTCCAAGCTATACCCCCAGCCCTACTTTTTATTCTTTATTTTGAAACCGGGTCTCACTAAGTTGCGGAGTGCCTCACTAGGTAGCTGAGGCTGGCCGCGAACCCGGATCCTCCAGTCTCAGCCTCCCGAATGCTGGGATTACAAGTGTGCGCCACCACGCCCGGCTGTGCTTCTGCTTTCGTTATCTATAGAATAACAGCCTAGACCCCTAAGAGTGGCTGAAGTTCCTCAGCCTAGGTCTAGAGTTCTTTGGTTCAGAAGATCCTCTTTTAAACATTTTACCAAATAAAGTGCCAAGGGACATATTTCATGTATTCATGCATGTCTTTTAGCAAGTATGTATGTATGAATGAATGTATGTACCTACATAACTGGGATTGAACCCAGGGACATTCTACCTCCAAGCTACACCCCCAGCCCAATTTTTTTTTTTTTTTGCAGTACTGGGGATTGAACCCAGGGGCATTCTACCTCTGAGCTACACCCCCAGTCCTACAGTCCTATTTTGTAATTTTTTTTTTTTTTTTTTTTTGCGGTACCAGGGATTGAACTCAGAGGCATTCTACCTCCGAGCTACACCCCCAGCCCTATTTTTTATTCTTTATTTTGAAACCAGGTCTCGCTAAGTTGCGGAGTGCCTCACTAGGTAGCTGAGGCTAGCCACGAACCCGGATCCTCTGGTCTCAGCCTCCCGAATGCTGGGATTACAA
>PVLC010039776.1:0-14133 GCA_004027655.1 Graphiurus murinus
TAATCCCAGCATTCGGGAGGCTGAGACCAGAGGATCCCGGTTCGCGGCCAGCCTCAGCTACCTAGTGAGGCACTCCGCAACTTAGTGAGACTCGGTTTCAAAATAAAGAATAAAAAATAGGGCTGGGGGTGTAGCTCAGAGGTAGAATGCTCCTGAGTTCAATCCCCAGTACCGCAAAAAAAAAAAAAAAAAAAAAAAAAAAAAAAAAAAAAAAAAAAAAAAAAAAAAAAAAATAGGAGCGATAGAAATTTAGAAGACAGGTAGTTTTAGTCCCTTTTTCTGTAAGTGAATGCCATAGACTGGGCAATTCATAAAGAATTGCGATTTATGAAGCTCAAAGTTTTAGAGACCGAGAAGGCTACGATCACGGCACTGGCATCTAGTGAGGGCCTCACGGCTGGGTGCACCACAGCATGGCGGAGGGCATCACAGGGTAAGTTTCTAAAGAGAACTTGCTCTCTCAAAAATCCACTACCAGGGCTGGGGGTGTAGATCAGTGGTACTGTGCTTGCTTAGCATATGTGAGGGCCTGTGTTCAATCCCTAGTACTAAAAACAAAACAAAACAAAAACCCACTAACCTATGATTCCTCTCATGTAGGTTAATCCATTCATGGGGGCAGAGCCCTCATTACCCAATCACCTACAAGGTCCCACCTCTTTTTTGTTGTTGTTAATTTATTGGTGCATTGTAATCATACATCTTTATGAGGTACAGGATGGTACAGGATAGTAGAGGCATACATATATGCACACATCACTCATTTAGCCCCTCTCCAATTCCCACCCCATTCCTTCCACCATACCATTAGCATATGATTTTGAGGAGTAAGTTTCATTTTTATTTGCTTGCTTATTTATGTATGTATGTATGTATTTATTTATTTATTTATCTATTTATCTATTTAACTTATTTTTACTGGAGATTGAATCCAGGGTTATTTTACTTCTGAGTCACATCCTAGCCCTTTGGTTTTTTGTGTTTGTTTGTTTTATCTTTTAAGCAGGGTCTTACTATGTAACTGTGTGCTGGCTTCAAACCTGTAATCCTTCTGTCTCAGCCTCCTAATTACTGGGACTATAGGCATGTATCACCACACCAGGCTGAATTTAGTTTATAACACATAAAATTTGGGAGATAGAGTCAAACTATCGCAATAGGTTTGAAAATTAAATCAAATTATAACCTGAATATACCTGACACATTAAATGTATTCATAAGAATGAAGTTTAAAAATATTTAATGATCTATAAAGAGCTTGCTTCCAAGTATGCTTATTTAAAAGAGCATAATCTTTTTAAAATGTAACCAAGCACCATTTTTCCGTGAAAGGATTTGATATGGCTTTTAACACTAAAAAAAATAAATAAATAAAATAATACAAAATTGAAACTCATATTGTGAATTACTTTTAGTTATTTTGTTGATCATCATAAAAATCTTCACAATAAGAAATGGTGCCAGAAAAATGTTTTATTTACTTTCCATTTATAATATTTTTATCCCTAAGTCATTTTCCTGCTTTATTCGTTCCTACTGTAGCCTTATTACAAATATAAAATGTAATTTCAGCTGACCACATGTTTTTCCTTAAAGGATTTAATGGATTCCCAAAATATCACAATGTCTAAAATCAATCTGACATCTTACAAATCAAATGTTCACAATGATTGAATTTTCTGGACTACTTTTGTAAAGCCACCTGAAATTTATATTTGTCAAGAATGTTACAATTTGATGTTGCAGCATCTCATGTAAATTTTAACTTCTTTCTCCCCAAATGGGGTCATGCCTACCATCTCAGAAAAGTTATGAGTTTTCCTTTCATTAACTGGATTTCTTTCCTCAGTAGCATTTTATATCTGTACCTCTTCATACATTATTTATAATTTGTGGGTTTCCTTTGAAATAGGCTTTCAACGCATCTAGAAAGTGATCTCAACCTTTTTGACATTTATGTCTCCTGCAAATAGGGAAAGGGATATAAATTCAGACATTCTTCTGTTGGCAAGTAAATATAGAGAGACTATTTGTTTTGAAAAATAAGCCCCAGGAGAAACGGAAGTGTTGCTTAGTTTCTTCTGTTTCTTCCATCAGACATATGTTGTGTTTATTTCCAGATAAATGAGTAGAGGCAACATATTTTGGTTATTGAATAAAATACCAAGGACCACCAAGTGGGACCTCACTGTGGGTATTGCAAACGCTGTTCCCAGGGAGAGACTGACCAAGAGTGAGTGTGGAGGATATTCATTAGGGGTGCTCTTGGCAGGAACATAGGAGGAGAGGGAGAGAAGAAAGTAGCAATAGGCAGAGAAAGGAGTCAGCTAAGATGAGTCCCCTCTGCAGCCCAAAGAACCTTCGAAGATACCACACCCTGCAGATCTGACTCAGACAGGAGCAAGTGTGCCAAGCCTGTGTGCTCTCTCCCCCTATCCTTGGTTGTATTCTTGAATGAGGGAGCTCTCAGCTTTGAGCCCACCTCCATGGAGCTGACAGCTGAGCACCCACCCCCAACAGTGTTACCAGGAGCTGGGATAAAGAGTCCTTTGTTCCTGGGAGAGGATCTGAGAGGCATCACAACATCCACTCAAGTGCCAGGAGGAAAGAATTTCATGCTGAGAACCACAGACTCATGAGAAGTCATCAAAATGATTCTCCATTCAGTTCAACAATTTTTTTTTTTTAGAATTCAATTCTCTTATTTTTTTTTAATCGGTGCATTGTAATCATAATCTTTGTTAGGGACAAGCTGGTAAAGGCATACATACACACATTTCTCATTTAACTATTCCCCAATTCCTGCCCCACTCCCTCCTTCTCAAGGTCAGTTTAGTGATTGACTTTGATATATTTGTGAAAGTACATCATGTGCATTAGGGTGTTCTCCACCTCCCCCCCAGTCACCTTCAGTTAAGTTACTTTCTTTGCTCATCTAAGGTTTCTCCTTCTTCGTCTAGACCCTCTTTCTCCCTAGCTTCTGCATATTAGGGAGAGCATACGATTTTTTACTTTTTGTGGTTGACTAATCTCACTTAATATAATGTTTTCCAGTTCCATCCATTTCCCTACAAATGACATGATTTTGTTCTTGTTTACAGTTGAGTAAAATTCCATTGTGTACATATCCCATAGTTTTGTAATCCATTCATCTGTTGATGGACATCTTGGCTGGTTCCATAGTTTGGCAATTCTGAATTGTGCGACTATAAACATAGATACACATGACTCAGTCTGATAGTTTGGTTTCCATTTTTTGGGGTAGTTACCCAGAAGTGGTATTGCTGGATCATATGGTAGGTTCATTCCCATTCGTCTGAGGATCCTCCATACTGTTTTCCAAAGTGGTTACACTAATCTGCAATCCCACCAACAATGTATTAGAGTTCCCACTTCTCCACATCCTTGCCAGCATTTGTTGTTGTTTGTGTTTTTGATGATTGCCATTCTAATTGAGGTTTGGTGGAATCTCAAGGTAGTTTTGATTTTCATCTCTCTGATTGTTAATGATTTTGAGCATTTCCTCATATATTTATTGGCCATTTGTATTTCTTTTTTTGTGTGTGAAATGTCTATTTCGATCCTTTGCCCATTTTTGATCGGGTTATTTGTTTTCTTAGCTGTGAGTTTCTTGAGTTCTCTGTATATTCTAGATATTAGACCTTTATCACAGGAGTAGCTGGCAATAAAAATTTTCTCCCACTCTGTGGGCTCTCTGTTGAGGTTCTTGATAGTTTCGTTTGCTGCACAAAAGCTCTTCAGTTTAATGCAATCTCATGCATTGATCTTCCTTTGAGTTGCTTGTGCCTTTGGGGTCTTGTTGAGAAAGTTTTTACCTGTGTCTATGTGTTGAAGTGTTGGTCCTATGCCCTCTTCAAATAGCTGCAAGGTCTCTGACCTGACTTCCAGGTCTTTCATCCATCTTGAATTGACTCTTGTGCAGGGTAAGAAAATGGGGTTTATTTCCATTTTCCTAAATATGGTTAACCAGTTTTGCCAACACCAATTGTTGAAGAGGTATCTTTTTTGCAGTGTATGTTTTTGGCTCCTTGGTCAAAAATCAATTGACTGTTAAGTGTATGGGTTTTTTTCTGAGTCTTCTATTTTGCTCCATTGGTCTGTGTGTCTGTTTTTGTGCCAGTGCCATGCTGTATTTATTACTGTGGCTTTGTAATAAAGTTTGAAGTCAGATATTGTGATGCTTCTTGCATGGTTCTTGTTGCTAAGAACTACTTTGCTTATCCTGGGCTTTTGCTGTTCCAAATGAATTTAAGGACTGATTTTTCTATGTTTGTGAGAAGTGACCTTGGTAATTTCATGGGTATTGCATTAAATCTGTAGATCACTTTTGGGAGAATAGCTATTTTGATGATATTTATTCTGCCTATCCAAGAGCATGGAAGGTCTTTCCATCTTCTAAGATCTTCATTGATTTATTTTTCAACTTTTTATAATTTTTCTTATAGAGGTCTTTTACCTCCTTGATTAGGTTTATTGCTAAGTGTTTTATTTTGGGGGGTGCTATTGAGAGTGGAATTGTTTTGTGGATTTCTTTTTCAGTGGGTTTATGGTTGGCATACAGGAAAACTTCTGATTTTTTAAGATTGATTTTGAGTCCAGACACTTTGCTGAATTTGTTGATCACTTCTATAAGTTTTTTGGTTGACTTTGTTGGGTCTTCAAAGAATAGCATCATGTCTTCTGCAAAAAGGTATAATTTTCATTCTTCTTTCCCTATTTTTATACCTTTGGTTTCCTTCTCTTCCATTATTGCTCTGGCTAGAGTCTCAAGTACTATATTGAACAGAAGAGATGATAATGGACATCCTTGTCTTGTTCCTGTTTTTAGTGGGAACTCTTGCAGTTTCTCTCCATTTAATATGATGTTGGCTGTGGGCCTAATGTATATTGCCTTTATGATGTTGAGGTATGTTCCTTCTATTCTGATTCTTTGCAGTGCATTTAGCTTGAATGGGTGTTGGATTTCATCAAATGCTTTTTCCACTTCTATTGAAATGATCATGTGATTTTTGTCTTTGATTCTGTTGATGTCATGAATTACATGGATTGTTTCCCATATGTGGAACCAGCCTTGCATCCCTGGGATGAATCCGACTGGGTCATGGTGTATAATTTTCTTGATGTGGTTTTGAATTCGCATTGCTGATATTGTAGTTAGCAGTTTTGTGTCTAAGTTCATCAGCAATATAGGCCTATAGTTTTTCTTTCTTGAGCTGTCTTTTTTTTGGCTTTGGTATTAATGTGATGTTGGCTTCATAGAATGTGTTTGAGAGAGTCCCATTTCTTTCTATTTCATGTAATAGTTTGAGGAGTATTGGCAATAGCTCATCTATAAAGGTTTTATAAAATTTACTTGGAAAATTATCTGGCCCTGGGCTTTTGTTTGATGGTAAACTTTTTATTGCTGTTTCTATCTCTTTGCTATTGGTCAGTTTAAGTTTTCTATATCTTCTTGACTCAATTTAAGAAGGTTATATGTTCCTAGAAATTTGTCAATTTCTTCTAGATTTTCCATTTTATTGGAGTATAGTTTTTCAAAGCAGTTTCTAATGATCCTCTGGATTTCCACACTGTCGGTGGTAATATCACCTTTTTCATCTCTTATTTTGGTAATTTGGATTGATCTCTAGCTTTCTTTTGGTTAGGCTGGCTAAAGGTTTATCTCTCTTGTTTATTTTTTCAAGAAACTGCTTTTGATTCTGTTGATTTTGATTTTCTGGTTTTTTTTATTCTCTACTTTATTAATTTCTGCTCTGATTCTCATAATTTTTTGTGTTCTATTGGCTTGGGGGTTAGACTGTTCTTGTTTTTCAAGGGCTTTGAGCTGTATCTTTAGGTTACTTACTTGATGACTTTCTGTTCTTCTTATGTGGGCACTCAGTGCTATAAATTTTCCTCTTAGTAGTGCCTTCAAGGTGTCCCAAAGGTTTTGATTTATGTTGTGTCTCTGTTTTTGTTCATTTCTGGGAATTTTTTAAATTTCTCCCCTTATTTCTTCTATGACCCATTCTTCATTTAGCAGTGTGGAGTTCACTCTCCATGTGTTTACATGGTTACTCTGAGTCTTCTTAGAGTTGATTTCTAGTTTCATTCCATTGTGGTCTGAAAAGACTCGGGATTATTGTAAATTTTTTGAATTTGTCAATGATTGCTTTGTGGTCCAGAATGTGTTCTATTTTGAAGAAGGTTCCAAGGGCAGCTGAGAAAACTGTGAATTCAGCTGTAGTTGGGTGAAATATTCTGTATGTGTCTAACTGGTACATTCAGTTTATGGTATTCATTAGGTCTGAGGTTTCTTTACTGACCTTTTGTATAGAAGATCAGTCTAGTGATGTGAGAGGAGTATTGAAGTCTCCCAGTAGTATTGTACTGAGATCTATGTGTGACTTTATGTCATGAAGAGTTTGTTTTATGAAAGTGGCTACACCTAAGTGCAGGGCATAATGTTGACAATTATTATTTCCTCTTGTTGAATTGTTTCTTTAACTAGTAAAAAATGACCTGCTTTGTCTCTTTTGATAAGCTTAGGCTTGAAGTCTAGTTTATCTCATATCATAGTTGCTACTCCTGCTTGTCTTCGACTTCCATTGGCATGGATTACCTTACTCCAGCCCTTCATTTTTAGTTTGTGGGAATCTTTGCTTGTAAGGTGTGTTTCTTGCAGGCAGCATATTGATGGATTATGGGTTTTAATCCATTTTGCCACTTTGTGTCTTTTTATTGGGGAGTTGAGACCATTTATATTCAGTGTGATTATTGAGAGATGATTTTTAATTCCTAACATTTTTGAGTTTTGACTTCTGTTTTCACTTCTTTGCTTAGTTGTTTACTTCCTGGAAATTACTGTTTTTCTGATTCTGACGTTTACTTGTTAGTTCTTCTTTGTAGTTAATCTCTTTGCGTATTTTCTCTAGTGCTGGTTGAGAAGACATCAATTTTTTTAGTTTCTGTTTGTCATGGAAGGTTTTTATTTCCCCATCAATTTTGATAGATAGTTTTTCTGGGTAAGGGAATCTTGGCTGAAAGTTATTTTCTTGCAGAGTTGGAATATATTGTTCCAGGCCTTCTTGGCTTTCATGACTTAGTTTGGGAAGTCTGGAGTGATTCTAATTGGTTTGCCTCTAAATGTCACTTGGCCTTTTACTTTTGTTGCCTTTAAGATTGTCTCCTTGGCTTCTACATTAGTCAAATTGATTACTATGTGGCATGGTGAACCTCTTCTTTGGTCTTGTCTCGAGGTGATTCTATATGTTTCCTGTACCTGTGTGTCAACATCTCTTTCTATGTTTGGAAAATTCTCTGATATCACTTCTTTGAAAATATGGTTTATCCTATTAGTTTCAACTTCTACTCCCTCTTCTATGCCTATTTTTCTTAGGTTAGCTGTTCTAAAATTGGCCCAGATCTCATCGATGTCCAATTCATGCT
The DNA here is from genome assembly GCA_004027655.1 of Graphiurus murinus. NCBI lineage: Eukaryota > Metazoa > Chordata > Mammalia > Rodentia > Gliridae > Graphiurus > Graphiurus murinus. The sequence goes on from PVLC010039776.1 coordinate 7,450, forward strand.
GTCGAATTTTTTTTCTAAATTATGTACTATGCATTCATTTTTGGAATGGTCATCTTCTAAGAGTAATATTCTATTTTCCATGTGGTCTAATCTACTGTTTATAGTTTTTATTGATGCCTTCACTTCTATTATTGTATCTTTCACTTCCTTCAAGGCTTCTCTTTGATACCTGTTCAGGGTGTCAGATTCTTTGATTATTTCTTTTTTTATTTCTTTCTAGCTCTCCCTACATTCTTTCCTGAAATCTTGTGTCATTTCTACTATTAAAGATCTGAATTGTTCTTCTGGTAATCTCTGCCATTCTGTGTTAGTGAGTTCTGTTATTGTGGGATTGTGGTAGATTTTGTTTCTTTGCTATTTTTTCTTCCCATGATTTCCTTGTTCTTAAGTTTATATCTTGGTTGCTTTTGCAAGCTTTCTCTCAATTTATAGGTTTCTTATTTTTTTCTCTCTCTCTATAAATAGCATCTTGTACTGAGTTGCAATTACTCTAGGACTTATTCTGCCCAGTGTAATGGTACTGTTCATAGGCCTCAGATGTTGATTTCTAGGATGTTATGAGGATTTGTCTCAGAGATGTGAATAGGACAGTTTGTGGTCTCTGCGTTTTTAGGCCTCGCCATGGGATGTGTTGAGCTATTCCTTCTATCAGGAGAGGCGACTTGGCAGTCCTTTCTGGTGGTTCACCTCTCTGGTCCAATCTCTGCAGTAGGGATTTAGAGATGTCCACTGGTATATACAAGGACAGGTTGTGTTCAGTGGTGAAGGGTGAGTGAGGGGGAGAGGCCACAGTGATGAATGCAAGAATAAGGTAAAGTAGAAGGTTGATCCAGTGGAATAAATGTTTCAGTGCGTTGAGGTGATTTATGGTGAAGATTAGAGATAGTGGATATGTGAGGAGATTCTGGTAGTTGTAGAGTTTTCCCCATGATCCAGGTCCGAACCTGACACTGGAGGAAGAAAAGACGCGTGAGATGCAGGCAAGAAAAGAAGAGCTTTATTCAGCCAGGTGGGAGAGCTTATATACAGTCAAGTGGCTTGTTCTAGTCATTTCTACCCGTGTCAACTCGGGATTGGAAGGTGCTGGTGGGGAGGGAGTGTTTCTTTGGGTGTAACCTAGTAATGGACACAATGGCTCAGGGCACGTGGTTCAGGGGAAATGGAAACTTATGTTCAGGTGAAGAGCACCTGATTCTGGAGAAACGGAAACTTAGAGATTATAAGGAACTGAAACTTAACTGAACTTTTAACTGAAGCTGGGGACCATTTCCTAACAGTAGTCAATGTAGAGTATTTAGGTGCAGTGGAATGAAATAGTCTTGATATGAGGAGAGAAAAAAAGGAATAAGGATAGAAAGAAAAAAGTGTTGAGGAAAAGAATATAGATAGGAGAGAGGGAGGGAAGCTTGTAAAAGGGATGAAAAAGAGAGTCAACAACTGAGCAAAAAATAACAAAGCAACCAACCATCCAAACAAACTAACATAAACAAAACAAAACAAAACCACGGTAAAAATAAAACAAAAACAAAAACCCCGCGAATATATCCATACAGAGCTGAGTTGGCCTCTGCAGTCCTTTTGGATCTTTTCAACTTTTAAGTGGATATTGTCAGCTTTCAAATGTCTGCTCACTATATTCCATTTTCAAGCATGTCTCTGGCATTCTTATTTACTCTCTCCATCAGTGCAGGCATGGAGTTCCGCTGGTACCTCTCCTTCTGCAAGCGTGTGTCTCGGAGCTCTCCACAGAGCCTGTCCCTGTGCTGCTCTTTGTCTTTGTAGGCAGTGGAGACGTCACTGGATCTGGACCCAGTATAAACCAGAGGCTCCGCGCTTTCCACGGGCCCTGTCTGCGTCTCTCTGCCTTTGCTGGTGGCAGATGTACAGTCTCAATGCCGGCCATTTTCCAGGGTGCCTGTAAGGTCTCTATGCCCTGTGTGCTCTGGGAACCTCCCGCACTTCTGCTAGAAGGGCAGGGGACTGAGTCTGTTGTTTGCCACAGGGCCCCCATGAGAACGCAGTTGACTTACAATTGAGTGAGTGCTGCTGGGCTCTGGAGGGAGGGCGAGCTGGGGTGTCCTTATTACAGGCTTAAGCTGGTCGTCCCAGTCACTGTCGATCATGTGGGGATATGCAGCCTGATTAGGTGTGGAGTTCTGTAGTCGTTACTCCACATCTGGTCGCTGGCTCTGCAGGAGGTCTTTAGATGTCTCAGTGCTAGTAAACCCCGCTCTGGCTCAATGGCGGCACCGTTTTGTAGAGCACATGGGCTCCTTCACTCTCCATAGTCTGCTTTCTGTGTTCTGTTCAGCTGGGTTTCAATTTCCATTACTGTGTTCACTTTTTTGCAACTTTTTTTTTTCTTCCATCAAGAAGCTGCTTTTACAGCAGTTTTGATTCAAACTCTACAGTACCTGAGGAGAGGTGTTTTTCTCAGTCTCCATCTTGGGCTCCCTTAGTTCAACACAATTTTAATCACTGTGTTGCATGCATTGTGCTGGGTAGACTCAGGCTATTCCATAGAGATTACATATTGTCCTTTTCCTTAGGCAACTAACAACTGTGAAGGGTTGAGACAGGAATCCATGACCACACTGCATGTTGACTGGCATAAAAGATGTGAGCAATGTCAAGTGGTTCCAGAGAAGAAATAGTTACATGAGGTAGAGGTGGCCAGGAATGGCATCGGGATGTGTAGAACATTTGGGATGGATCTTGTCTTAGGCCATGTTGTGTTGCTGTAACAAAACACCTAAGACCAGATTATTTATATGGGAAAGAGGTTGCTTTGGCTCATGGATGTGGAGGATAGGAAGTCCAAAATCATGCACTGGCATTTGCTGGGCATCTGGTGAGGGCCTTTCGCTGTATCATAACATGGCAGAGGGCATTATGTCGAGACAGAGCAGTCATGCTAGCTCGGGTCTCACTCCCTCTTCTTATAAAGCTGTGCCTATCACTGTGCCTATCCTCATGACCTCTTCTAGTCCTATTTAACTCTCAAAGTGTACACTTCCAAATACCATTAACATTTGAATTTGAAGATTTAGTTTCCAATGTATAAACTTTTGACAGACATGTTCAAAGCATTGCATGCCCTAAGGAAATAAACAAACTGAAACAAAGAAAAGATGATAAAAGATGTACAGACAGAGGAGATAAAAAAAAATACGTGCTTTTATTGTATAAGCAACATGATAGCCATTGACATGAAGGGGAGTTTTGCTAGTCTACCTATCATTAGTAAAATAAAAAACTGCATATCATGTACCCATCTCTTCATCATGTCAGGAAGGATGAAACAATATCCTAAGTTTTCAAAACAGTGAAAGCTTCTTACAATTCAGATTTACTAGAATAGGGGCAAATAAACCTGTAATGTATATGTAAACTTGTATCCCCATATGCTGGCAGCTGCACCCATACGTGTTCCAACGAAAGGGAAAATGAATCTATTCCTTGCCTCCTCCTCATGAATCTGTATGTTTCCCATTCCCAGATGAGTCTCAGGAAACAGTCAAAAGATTTCTCTGATAACCCACTTATGCTCAGAGAAGCAAAGTCACAGTCACCTCAAACTCGCCCAGCTCCCACCCACCCTCACCTTAGTTATACAAGCAAATCACACCTAAGGATCAGACGTATCTGCAGGGCAGTTGCTCTGGGCCGTAGCACTTGACCCCTTAGCTCCCTCACCGGTTCTACTGTGTTGCCTTTAATGATTACTTTCACACAGTGTTGTCTTGTTGACCAGCTTGTAAATTCCAGTACTGTCAATCTCCTACAGCACATCCCAGAGCCATGCCTCAGCAGATTTGGAGCCACTATCTTTGATTGGCTACGCACCTCCTTCAAATAGAAGGTGACCATAAATTGCCAAAGGTAGGCACAATGCAATGATGAATTGCAGACACCAGGATGCAATTCAGATCAGGAGTCAGTGCTACAACCTGTACACTCGCTGGTTACCAATGTTTCCACATATGAGAGAAAACATATGATCCTTACTTTCTGAGATGGCTGATTTCACTTAGCATAATACTTTCTAGTTCCATCCATTTACCTACAAATTACAAAATTTTGTTCTTCTTTATGTCTGAGTCAAACTCCATTGTGTTTATATGCTATATTTTCTTTATCCATTCATCTGTTGATGGACACCTAAGTTGGTTCCATAATTTGACTATTGTAAACTATGGTGCTAAAAACATGAATGTTCAGATTTAATACAACTTGAGAAACAATGTTGACTGTGTAGTCATATCATTCGTAATAAATTAGAGTAAATGTAATTCATTTTTGTGGATGGAAGGGAGCTTGTATAGCTTGGGTTGCTATTGTATTCTGCTATAGGAGTTTTGCATTTGCTTGTGTGTCTGCGTGCGCACGTGTGTGTGTGTGTGTGTGTGTGTGTGTGTGTGTGTGTGTTTGTGTGTGTGTGTCCCTTTACTGGGGATTCAATCCACAGGCATTTTATCTCTTAGCTACACCCCAGCCCTTCTTCTTTTTTATTTTTTTTTGTTTTGAATCAGGCTTTTGTTAGGTTGCCGAGAGTCTCACTACATTGCTGAGGCTGCCCTGGTACCTATGATCCTCCTGTTTCAGTCTCCCAAGTACTGGAATTTTAGGCATGTACCACCATTTCAGCTACATTTGTTTTTTATGGGTCTATTAGTTAGCTTTTTTTTTTTGTCACTGTGAACAAAATACCTGACAAAAACAACTTAGAGAAGGAAAGGTGTATTGGACTCTTTGTTTCAGAAGTACAGCGCACGGTTGGCCAGCTCTGAGGCAGTATGGCATGATGGAGGTCCCCTCAACTCATGGAAGCTGGAAGCAGATAGAACAAGGGGGTGGGGTGCTAGGGACAGATACAGTCCCCAAGGCACTCCCCCAATCACCCACCTCTGTCCATGCCCCAACTCTGCACTTCGGTGCATTGACAAAATATCATTTCTGGAGACATTCCATATTCAAATCATGACGACAGGCATCGCTGGAAACTTACAAGACTGGAAAATGTGTTCTCAGTCTGGGGACTCTGATGTCATGACAGGAAACAACAACAAACAAACATCACCACCAACAACAATTTATCGATATAAGTGTTCTCCAGTTTTTCTCCATATCCACTTTAAGCCTAGGGAAATTGTATATAATCTTTTCTTTCCCTTGTGCCTATTGGCTTTTTTTCCTATTCTATTCTTTTACAAGATATAAGGTATGAACCTTTAATAGTGGTTTAATAATGCTAGTTAGGGAGTCATATTTGTGTGTGTGTGTGTGTGTGTGTGTGTGTGTGTGTGTGTGTGTGAGAGAGAGAGAGAGAGAGAGAGAGAGAGAAAGAGAGAGAGAGAGACTGGGAATTGAACCCAGAGGCATTCTACCTCTGAGCTACACTCCCAGCCCTATTTTATTTGAAAACAGGGTCTCACTAAGTTGGGGTGGGGGTCTCATGAGGTTGCTGAGGCTGGCCACAAACCTGTGCTCCTCCTCTCTCAGTCTCCTAAGTACTGGGATTACAGGTGTGTGCCCCCATGCCTGGCTAGGGAGTCAATTCTAACTTCCACTCTTTTAGGCCAAGATCTTGCTGTTAGTTCTCATCTAGACATTTAATCTAATTCCTTTGATTACTGGAACTGGGGAATCTCCAGGAATCAGTTGCCATCTTTTGCTCTGAGTTTCCTTTTCTTTTTCTTTTGATTCATGGAGATGCCGCTGACATTTCTTAGAGATGGGTTAGCATTTTAGAACTTTTTTCCCCCAGCAACATTGCCAAGTGCTGAAGGAGCAGAAATAATTTTAAGAAATCAAATCTACCACCTTTCTGGAACTCTTTTAGTGACACTATTGAAAAAAACAATTTTTTTTTCTGTATTAATGAATCAGTAAAATGACTATGTAGTTGGGACTGATTCCAGGCATAGCATTATCTTAGAAGAGCTTTTGCTTCTGGATAAGCAATAAAACACCCATGGGTTGTGACTGTTACTTCCCAAACATCATGTCTACCCACTAACCTCAGAATTAATGGAAGGTGTGTTAGCTTCTCCAATATTTCTAAAAAATATCATCAACTAAGCCTCAGTGGTCATCTTTCTAAGCACTAGGTATTAGACTGGCCTTCTCTTTTGCCTTTATTATCCACATGCATTTAAAAAAAGAAAATTTGCTTAATTTCTTTAACCATCACTTATTACTTACATAAGTTCATTTTCATGTGACAAAAATGAATAACACTGAAAAAATGTGATGAAATATGAAATAAAGATGCCTCCTTTTGGTAATGGGTAGAATGAGGTTATGGAATGTCTAAAGATTCTAAATATGTGGGTGTCGATACAATGGCAAATTGGCAGTGCCTCCCAGAAGGAAAATGGCCAGGTTAGAAAGAGCTTTAGAAACCATTCCTTTATTTTTTAAGAAATCAGGTTTTAAGAGTTACATAAGTGCAGGTGGCTTTTCTTTTTTTTTTTTTTTTTTTGGTTTTTTTTTTGGCGGTACTGGGGATTGAACTCAGGGGCATTCTACCTCCGAGCTACACCCCCAGCCCCATTTTTTTTTTTATTCTTTATTTTGAAACCGAGTCTCACTAAGTTGCGGAGTGCCTCACTAGGTAGCTGAGGCTGGCCGCGAACCCGGATCCTCCGGTCTCAGCCTCCCGAATGCTGGGATTACAAGCGT
>PVLC010039777.1:0-14133 GCA_004027655.1 Graphiurus murinus
GAATAATTCTGGCTGATAGTTTTTGGCTGGATTACATATAAGAATCTTCTAAGAAATGAGCCCCGCCCCAATGAGCCTGATGTAGAAGTAAGTCAGGGATGAAAATCTATCACAGGCTCTTGAAAAGGTTTCCCAGGGAAGTCGTGTGTATGCTGCATACATGCAGTACTGATCCACCCCTTTCTATCAACACCTTAGAAAGGTCACACCTTTGACCCCACAGTGCCACTTTGGAAAAGCTGCCCTACAAAGGGAATAGGATATTCAGACAATTTTCATGGCATGACTATATATTTATTTAGTAGTACTGAGGATTGAACCCAGGCGCATTCTACCTAATCAATGTCAAAGCTAGGGAAATTATTAAATAAATTAGAACACATAGATCAAAAAAAGATATACCAATAGTTAAAAAGTCCATGAAAAGATGTATAATATCATTAGTCAGTACAGAATGTAACAAAAGCACAAGATAACACTTTACACAGACTAGCTGGCCAAAATAAAACAAACAAACAGAAAACAGTGTTGTTGACAATGCAGAAAAACTGGAACATTGTTTGATGGGAGGAAGAATGGTGCAGCCGCTACGGAAAATAGTTTGGTGGATCCTCAACAAGTTAAACATAGAATTACCACATGACCCACGAATTCCAGCCCTAGGTGTATACCCCAAAGAATTGAAAATGAGTGTTTAAACAGAAGCTTACACACAAATATCCATAGCAGCCCTATAGCTGAAAGGTAGAAACAACCCAAGTGTCCATCAACTGATATCAACTGACAAGTGGAAAAACAAAATGCGTTATAGCCATACAGTGGAATATTATTCAGCCATAAAAGAAACTTGTATGTATGAGGGATGCTACAACATGGATGAACCTTGAAAACGCTGGGTTATGTGAAGGAAGGCAGACACAGAAGGCTACATGCTATGTGATTCCATTTATATGAAAAACCCAAACTAGGCAAATCCATAGAGACAGAGAGACTGGGTGGAGGAGAGAAGGGGAAGTGACTTCTTAGTAAACACTGGATTTCCCTTGAGGGTAATGAAACTCTCTGGAACTAGATCATGGTTGTGACTGCGCAACATTGGGAACAGACTAAATACCACTGAAGTGTACATTATTAAATGGTTGAAATGGTTAAGTCTCATGCATGCGTATTTTTGCCATGCTGGAAAAACAAAAATGTTTCAATATATAAAGCAGAATATTTTAGTTATTAAATTTGAAGCCAGGCGTAGTGGCGCATGCTTGTAATCCCAGTACTTTGAAAGCTGAGACAGGAGGATCACAGGTTCGAGGACAGCCTCAGGAAGTAGTGAGACTCTCATCAACCTAGTGAGACCCTGTTTCAAAATAAAAATAGGGCTAGAGGTGTAACTTGAAGGTAGAATGCCTCTGGGCTCAATTCTTAGCACCACAAAAATAAAGAAAGAGAAGGAAGGAAGGAAAGAAGGGAGGGAGGGAGGGAGGAAGGAAGGAAGGAAGGAAGGAAGGAAGGAAGGAAGGAAGGAAGGAAGGAAGGAAGGAAGGAAAGTTAGCTGACAGGAGGATTGCAGATTTGAGGCCAGCCTCAGCAACTTAGCAAGGCCCTTAGCAACTTAGCAAGAATTTGTTTTAAAATAAGAAATAAAATAGGGTTGGGGGTGTAACTCAGAGGTAGAATATCCCTGGGTTCAATCCCTAGTACCACAAAAAAAATTTTTTTTAAATAGAATAAAATTGAGAAAATTTAATGAGATACGGAAGATGTGGGGGAGGGGGGAAAGAAGCCAATGAAACTACTTACAGTGTGATCCCAGCTTCCTGATATAAAAATACACAGAGAAAAACCAGGACTAGAAGAAATTTTCTTAAATGCTGGACAGGATTGTTGGAAGGATCATTTTCTGTCTTATTCTTCTCTAATTTCCATTATTTTCTGTGATACTATTGTAATGTTAAATTATTGCCAAAGATTACTTCTGCAATATAAGGAGCAACAACTTTTTTAAAAGATGGGGCCACTGGACACTTGGGATCACAGAGAGGAAAAGATCACGTTAATGGTGAAGGATCTAAAACACTGGTGAGAGTGGGTGGGCGCCATGAAGCACACCTATAATCCCAGAACTTGGGAGGCTGAGATAGGAGAATTGCAGATTCAGCAATTTAGCAAGACCCTCAGCAACTTAGTGAGACCTTGTTTCCAAATAAAAAATAAAATATGGCTAAGGGTGTAGCTCGGAGGCAGAATGCCCCTGGGTTCAGTCCCCAGCACCACAAAAAATAATAATTAGATAAATAAATAAATAAATAACTGGTGACAGAGTGATTCGGAGGCTGTGGTGTGGTGGAGGCTGGGCAGTCTGGAGCGGGTACGTCCTGTCCAAAGCTGGAATCGTGGTTCCCGAGCATCTGAGTTTTCAGGAGATGCTGGAACTCCACACATCTCCATGAAATGCCCTGATTTTTAAATGTTGGCAACTTGTTCGATATTTTTCAAACAGCAAAGGCCAAACAAAACACATCTTTAGACCGGATGTAGCCCACAGACGCCAGTTGGTGAATTCCAGTTTATAGGAACAGGAATGTTTGGCCGGGAAAAGAAAAACCTTTGAAAGAACATATAATAACTAAAAATATCAGACAAGTGCCTGTGGGTGGGGCCGGGATGGATCAATTGAAAGGAAGGGAGCCCCATCTAAAGGCGTGGCGTTCTCAGAGAAGCAGAACTGGGGCTGCGTACCGGGGTGTGGCTCCTAACTATTAGAGCAGTTGTCCAACAGTGAAGAGGGGCTTCAAAATGCAGCGGGCTGCCTTTCTGGGGTGTTCTGCAAGGTCTACATAACCAGGATTCCTGCTTTGGCTCAGAAGTCGGACTACAGCGAAGGCTTCCAATTGTGACTGAGAATCAGAAACGTGAAAAAAAAAAAAAATACAGATTCCTGGACCCCATCCCAGAACCACAGGGTGAGGTCCAGGAGTGTGTGGTTTAAAATGTATCTCAGCGACCCTGGCAAATGATTTAGAAACACTGCACTTAATCTCAGGCTCCGGGTTCCACAGCTTCACCTGTCGGGCAGGTAAGGAAAGGAGGGCGAGGTGGAGGAAAGGAGGAACAATCTCCTGGGGCTCATTATGGAGTGGGCTGGGCTAAACAATGGAGTGGGGTCAGGAGTGAAGCTCTCAGCCCCATTTCCCTGGGAAGACAAAGGCTGGGGGAGTTTGAGGCTAGCCAGACGTCACGAAGATCCTTCAGTTCCACTGTGCAGAGCTGGTTCACCCTCACCACGCTGCCCTCTTCTCACCTTGATGGCAACACACACACGAGGTGGAGGGATCAGTAGTGACGAAGACACAGACACTGTCCCCAGCCTCAAGAAGCTTTGGATACCAAGTACAGTGCTGCATACCTGTAATCTCAGTACTTGGGAGGCTGAGACAGGAGGATCGCAGATTCAAGGCCAGCCCCAGCAACTTAGCAAGACCCTCAGACTTAGTGAGACCCTGTTTCAAAAAAAAGGGAGGGATGGGAGTATAGCCTGGAGGTAGAACAACCCTGTATGTTCAATCCCTAGTAAAAAAAAAAAAAAAAAAAGAAAGAAAAAAGGAAGACGTTTTGAAATCCAGAAAGGAAGGAAAAAAGTAAACAATAAAATCTCAGTGGGAGCTGGGGGAAGGCTTCTGGGAAGAGCTGACATTAAGCAGAGTCCTGAAGGTGACAAGAGAAAAGGGACTCTGGGCTGAAGGTGCAGTATCTACAGAGATCAGGTGCTCAGAGGGGCCCTGGCACATGCAAGGAAATGCAAGCAGTTCCTGGAGGCTGGGGTGCGGCATGGCGGGATAGACCTGGCGAGATCGGGGTGGCCAGGAAGGAGGGAAAGAGCCCAGGCAATGGTGGCCAGGCTAAGCCTTCGTTACTTTCCCTCAAGAAACAGGAAGCAGGTGAGGCTTAACCCAAGGGAATGACATACTCAGACTCACATTTTAGAAAGAGTGGACTAGCTGTAGTGTGGAGGATGGGTTGGCAGGGAAAGACTGGAGGCAGGGAGACCACATGGGAGGCTGAGGGAGTAATTTGCTAAGAGGTGATGACAATCCTTTCCAAAGTGGTGGCAGGGCAGACACTGCAGCAGAGAGACATTTGTTTATTTATTCATTCATTCAGTAAATATTATCACAGGGCCCTTGCTATGAGCTAGCCACCCTGCCCAGCTTTGGGCATACAGGATGCAAGAAAGCAAACACTGTCCTGCTGACTCCCAGTTCACCCTGTACCCCTCTGCCAGGCAACAGATCTTTGTAGAAATACTTCCAAAAGTAGTAAATACAAAGGGTAAGCAGGGCAGGCTGGCACATGCCTGTAATCCTAGTACTTGGGAGGCTGAGACAGAAGGATCGCAGGCTTGAGGCCAGCCTGAGCAATTTAGCAAGACCATTAGCAACTTAGCAAGACTCTGTTTCAAAAAAAGAAAGGGCTAGGGGTATAGCTCAAAGGCAGAGTGTCCCGGGGTTCAATCCCCAGTACTAAATAAATAAATACAAAAGGCATTCTAATTGATTATATTATCAATAATATAGTAGAAAACACTCTTAGAGGGCTGGCTTCTCCATCATCAATTCCTAAAGATTCATTAAGTGGAAGAACCACATAGGGTAAACATGAAAAGTCATATCATACTGCCAGCAGTACCCTTCAGAATTATGTTCCTAACAATCGTACATGAGAATGTAAACCAGGCTGTCTGCTCTCCATGTACTTCATTCATGGAAAGTCAGAAGAACTGACCTGCACTTTAATTCATCATTCCTTAAATAAGACATGATTGATTTCTTTTAAAAATGAAGATGGGAAATCAAATTAATAAACTAGAAAAATTACTAAAAACATATTCAATGTAGCCTGACACAACAGTGGCTAGGTATTGTGGGAACACATTTGGGCTGACCCCAAAACTGATGACAGAACAAGCCACCAGAAAGTCGCAGCTGGGGGGCCAGGCAACAGGTATCTGTCTCCTCAGGAATTCCATTCGGGTCTCAATCCCAGCCCACCGGTGAGGCCAGGATGTCCCTACCAGAGTCCTCATTGTTTAAGTCACAGTCACACATTCTTCCCATTCCTTTGTTCTGTCCTAGCTCATGACCCTCGATCAAACAGCTGTGTGCAGTGGCACGTTAAGCTGCTTCTCTCTCGGAGGTAACTTATTTTTCGTGACTCTTCTGATCTTTCACCATTCCAGCCTCTCTGTAGCCAGTAGGAGGAAAAGAACATTAGAAAATAAAACAGTTCCCTCCTCTCTCCATTTTACACTTGACACACTGCTCTTACCACGCTGGCTCAGGTAACTGCTCCTCATGTGGAATCACTGCAAATGAGACTTTTCTAGTTCCTTCCTTTGTCATAGTGAACTTTTCGGGTTATGGTGTAGACTTTTCCCTGGTGCACCAGGGAAAGGAGACATAAACCATGAGTGGTAGCAGGGCATCAAAATCTGCTTTCCTGAAAATGTTATGGAAAGAAAGAAATCAGTTCCATGTGGTGGCATAATCCTAACCTTAAATTTAGCATCAAAGAAAAACAGAAAAGAGAAAGATGCAAATAAATTCTAATGAGCTATCTCTAAGAGAATTAGCTTTTTAAAAATGTATTAGGAGCCCAGCATGATGGCACATGACTGTAATCCCAGTACTTGGGAGGCTGAGACAGGAGGATTGCATGTTTGAGGCCAGCTTCAGTAACTTAGCGAGGTCCTCAGCAACTTAGCAAGAACCTGTTTCAAAAATAAAAAAGGGCTGGGGGTGTAGCTCAGAGGTAGAATGTCCCTGAGTTCAATCCCCAGTACAAAAAAAAAATTTTTTTCTGAAAGTTAGATTTTAAGTCTCTCTCTCCCCTTTTATAAATTGTATAGCCAGGAAAGAAGAGTTTCAAGATGACAAATGGTGATGGGGACTCGTGTTTCTATTATTGGGTTATAAGTTTTACAGTAGTCTTGGATAGTATTGATGAGCTTTTAAAAATTACTTGATTCAACTATCTAAATGTATTTTTTATCCTGAATGCTCAAAGACAATGTTTGGGATTTGTGAAGTATTTTAGATATCTTCTCTCCAAGTAACTCCACAGAAGACCCTCAAAATCAAAGCAGGACCTTAGGTTGCCCACAGGTGTCTTAATGGAAAGTGCCTGGCACCCACCAAGTGACAGTACACACACACACCAAAGAGCCAGCACCAGTGGATGCCAGAGAGTGGACTGGTTGGTTTCTCCTTAGTTCCCCAAAAGACTTAAGGACTTAGCTATTATCTATCCCACCTCTCCCACCAACCAGGAGAAGAATGGGGGATTTAAAAAAATTCTGGAAAGAACTATTAGCCCTTCAACTTTTAATATTCAAAAGCTAGTTCCACTTCCCAATGGGAGAGGTGAGTAGACAAAGCTAAGCCATGCCACACACCGGGCAACTTATTTTTCAAGAATAGCTCATTTAACACTTCAAATAGGTGCTAATGGTAACCTTGGAGAATAATAACCCAAACCCCACGTAAGTGATCCATTTTCTCCAGGCTGTTTGCCTCTTTCAGAACATGGTGTGATTCATCCATTAGGCTATCCGGAAAACAGACATTTAGAAGAAAGGCAAAACGGATATAACAGCCACTCCTGTTAGCAACAGCTCTTTGCTTTGTGCTGTTGGAGCAATTCACACAGGCAGTTCACTCCCTTCCCTCTGAGTCACACACTCACAGCTTTGCAGAGATGGAAAGGTGAGATGGTCCGAGTGTTTCTTCAAATAGACCAAATCTCGTTATTCTTTATGGACCCCCAAGATTCAAAACCCTGACCACATTATAAACTCTCAACTATTCATTTGAATAGACACAAGAATGGGATAAATATGAAATCTACAGATAACTGAAGAAAACAAGTTTTAATTGGTGACATGCTTCCACCTACTAAACCACTGACCGGAAGAAACCTGGCTTGAAGACGCCTCCCTGGATTCCCTGGCTGCTCTCATGTGAGAGGGCAAACAAGCAGAGGGACCAAGGGGCTGGAGAGCCGAGAAAGGCACGACAAAAATGTCACTGGGCCCTCACTCCCCTTCCTGCGCCTCCAGCAGGCCTGAATAGGCACAACGCTCTTCAATCCCCAGTAGACTCAACCTCAGAATCTTTCTCAACACCCAAGTACACAAGGCCACCAGCTCCAATCCATAGCAGTTGACCTGGATGATCCAATAGTTACATGGGAGAATTATAGGTTGGAGGATTGCTCTTTGTTTAACTACTTTATTTTCCTCTAAGAACTAGCATCATTTATGGAAATTGCCATGAAAAGCCCAAAGGGTTTAGTGCTAAAACACGCTGCTTCCAATTTCTGCAAGATGGGCAGACAAGTGTGCAGCCTCGGCCCATAGCCCAACGTTGCCGTAAGCATCAGGAGATCAGGCAAGCAGTAAGTTTAGGAGGGAATGACAACAGGACTGTGTGAGGAAATGAGGGCGCTGGGGACAGAGGGCACTGGGTCAGAGGGCACTACAGGGCTCTCTTGGGGGAACGTGGGTAAAGTAAGAAGCTGCTCAGAGACTGTAGGAATCTGCCTCTGCAACCTAAGACACTGCTCTTATTAACAGAAATTCCCGAGCTAAAGTCTCCCATGTTGCTGGGTGTGGTAACACATCTGGAATCTAGTACTTGGGAGGCTGACAAGAGGATGGCAAGTTCAAGGCCAGCCTCAGCAACTCAGCAAGATCCTGTTTCAAAATAAAAAATAAGATATGGCTGGGGGTGTAGCTTAGAAGTAGAGTACCCTGGGTTCAATCCCCAGTACCAAAATAATAATAATAATAATAATAATAATAATAATAATAATAAAAGTTTCCCATGTCAAAATCACTTCTGAGCAAGGTAGAAGATGCTCATTCAGTCACACCTTATGGATAGTCATTTGTTTAGGTTGTTTTTTTCTCGAATCCTAAAGGAAGATCAGCAGCAAGAAGAGGACAGATGCTGTGTCACTGGAGACAAGGAAAGAAGACAAGTATGACTGAAGCCTCCAAAGAAGGGCTGCTGTGGACCCAACACCGGGCTTGGAGATGCAGAGCAGCTGTGAGGTGCATTGGTTGAGGCGCTACTTACTACAAGACTTTCCTACATTCTGTTGCTTCCTCTACACCAGGAGCCATGAGTTTTTGCCAATGCCTTCTTCTTACAGACAAGGAAATCCAGGCTCAGGAATGTAAATAACCTATCGATGTCACAAAGCTAATGAGGAGCTGAGGCCAGATCCAGACCAAGATTTCTCTGGCTCCAAAGCTTGTTCTGTTCCCGTCCACTGAGCAGGCCGCTCTGGGAAGTCATCCAAGCCACACTCGTCACACTCAGAAATGTTCCTTTGGCTGATGCCTGTCTTACTCCATCACCTCCTTCCAGAGATTAGGCAGGAAGCAAACCGTCCTCTTGCAAGAAGGCCCTTAAGAGAAAAGGATCACCCCACCTGTTGGAACATCTTGCCCTGGGGAGATTAGGAGGGCAGGAGTGGGGACTGCATGGTATTTGTCAGCCTCCTGGCTCAGATCTTGTCCCTCTCTCATGGACAGAGGCAACTTCAAAGCAGGTCAGAAAGAGAAGCTGTGCAGAGAGTGGAAAGCAGGAGGGCACGTGTCCTCCTGTAGCCTTTAACCAGCAGCAAGTGTGCAGGGCAAAACCCACAGGGCTGGTGGAGAGCTCAACCTGCCCTGCCCCGTCACTGGTGTTTATGGACCCCTCTCACGCAGTAAGGGGTCTAGTGAGAGCACGCTGACATCAGATCAGCGTGGTAGTCTCTGATGCTTGGCTTTATAAGCCAATCAGTACATGATCTTTGAGTGCATGACCTTTGAAAATGGATAATTCTCAAAGAAACCATCTTTATCATAGGGTCCCAATTCAAGAACCCCAAATAAGCATTGTCTGCACCAAACATTCAAGTCCCTATAGATTTAGTGACTATCTAGTGAGTCCATTACTATATAGACAAAAGTGAATTCTTGGAGATCCATCAAGACTCTAAGTTTCAGAAGGGCAGGGTCTGAGCCCACTGTGGTTACCACTGTATCCCTGACTCCCAGGACAGGGTAGGCCCTCAATTAATCTCTGCTCATGGTGCAGTCAAATTCATTCAAAAATAACACATTCACTCACCCTGCCTCTTCTACACTTCATAGTGAGTGTTACTCAAGCAGGTCACCAGAGGGTCTCACAGAGGCGCTTCTGTGTGGGGAAAGATTCTATATCACAAGAACTATGGTGGTGTCATGTCATATATGTTTGGGCTTAAAAGAATTTGGTCATACCTGCTATGAGGGGGGAGGTGTAGAACACTTGATCATGTGTCCCCGGGGTAGTAGAAAGAGGAGGAAACCTGATTCCACCATTCTGTCAGCCTCATTCCAGAGAGCTTCCCCAGTGCGAACACCTCACAGAGCCCAGTGGAATCCTAGTGTTTAAAAGTGCACATATCTCATACAAGTTGGCTCCTAAATGCAAGCCAACTGCTTCTCTAGTGCTCAAAGAAATAGCAACATGTTCTAACTCTGCGTGCAAAACTGGCTGCATTGGCCTCAAGGAGAGACAGTATGTAGGCCTCCAGTGCAGAACCCTCCAAAGAGATTTTCAAGGGTAACTTTGACTACAAGACTTCTGCTTCATATAGTGACTTAAAAATCTCACTGCCCAGTAAGCTTCAACCCCCGAGGCAGTACAGCATCCAAAACAAGGTTAGGACAAATAAGAAGAATTTTCCGAAGGCAAGCATTACACATCCGGTTACACAAATGACCTATCAAAGAAGTCTCTATGATATAGACAGTATTATTTTTGGCATGGGTTGGGTTTCAGCGTATCTTCTTCCAGCTGGTTTCCTGGTTTTTCTAAGATGAATGGAAATAATATCTATGAAGTGATTGTTCCAGAGAGCCCACTTGGAATTTTTCTGTTTTTTTCCTAATTGATTTCAACACATGTTATTTCAAGATCTCTATTAAATACATTAAGCACATTTAACCTTCCCTAAAATAAATCCAACTAATTAGATGATATAAAGAACAGCTCATTAGTAGGGTACTGGTAAATATTTTCTCTGTTCTAGTTAGGCATTGCTTATTATACACTTGAGCACTGTGCGGTCTTATCATACCACAATCATCAGCCTTATGCACTAAACCTAAGCAGAAAACTGTTAGTGAGCAGATAATGGAATTGGACCTGTGCACTGCTGAGCTCTTGGAGGCTGGTTCATACAATCTGACCAATTTAAATGGCAAATTTAAACCAACTGCATGTTTTCATAAACAAGGCAATTCTAACACTTTTAATGATCTGGTTTATTAGAGTTTTTAAGTAAACAAGCTTAGGACTTTCCCTTTTTAGAAAACTGCATATCTCAACAACAAAAACTTTTAGAGATTATATGTATTTGTATCCTTTGGTAGTATAGAATATTTTCTTTTACTTTAGGTTTCTTTGATCCTTTGTGAATTTTAGGCATCAAATCACTTTGAGGATAAAGAGTCAAGGAATAAGATGGACATGACAACCGAAGTTGCCCTCAAGTACTCTATCTTCACATTCTTCCCATCACTGTAAGGAAATGATTTGAGCACAAAATGTTATGCTCAAGATGTTTACTGGGATGTTGGTTATTATTAGAAAATTAGAAACTTCTTAGCTATTCAATCTCAGGAATATAATGAAATAACATATGGTACATTCCAAATAATACAATTTTATATATCTATTAAAAATGTCATTTCAATGAATTTTTAAACCTTGGACAAATATTTGTTATATAATATTAATTGGCTGAAAATCATATTCATGGTCTATCATAGTTTCTGGCACATGGAAGACATATGAAAATTTGTACTAAATTAAGTAAAATACACAATGGACTAGCAAGTCTATATTTTAAGTAAACACACATACATAAATGAGTATGAAGAGAAGAATAAGTGTAAAAGTATCAAGTCAATAGTATAGATCTCTTAGTGATTGGATTACAGGTGAGTTATTTTCTGTTTTCTTTTTGTCATTTGTATATTCCACATTTTACCATTAATATCCATCGTTGGGAGAGAAAAGAAACATAAAAACTAAATGCAGAAACAGACATTTAAATGAAAATGCATTTCAAATGGTATTTTTAAAGCATAATCAGAATGGATGCCTGATGATACCAACAGCTACAGCAGGAAGAAAGCCTCAGACCAGAAAATTACAGACACCCTTTCCCTAAAGGACAATCCAAATTAGGCCAAACCAGAGTGAGAACCAGAAGAAAAACAGCTATACTCAAAAAGCATGTTTATGCTTCACCATTAGTTTTGTATCAGAATTTTGTCTGTTGGGATGATGTATTAAATCTAAGCAAAAAAAGAAATTTGCAAATTTTATTTCATTCTCTTAACTGAACAGTATAAAGAGTATAAAGCATTAAGAAGTAAACAGCCAACAGAGCATGGCGGCACATGCCTATAATCCCAGCACTTGGGAGGCAGAGATAGAAGGATCACAGGTTCAAGGCAAACCTCAACAATTTAGCAAGGCCTTCCGCAATTTAGTAAGATCTTGTTTCAAAATTAAAAAAAATAAAATAGGGCTGGAAGTATAGCTCAGATATAGAATGCCACTGGGTTCAATCTCCAATACCACAAAGAAGGAGGAGGAGGAGGAGGAGGAGGAGGAGGAGGTGGAGGAGGAGGAGGAGGGCGGGCTGGCTCCAATTTTCCCACTGAAGCTTTTTCTTGCTTTTGACAGAGAAAAGGCTATTTCATGTAGCTACCACTAGACTTCAGAAACTGAAGGTTTTGATAGCATGAGGTCATCTTGCTGCAGGTATTAGAGGTACCAATATCTCAGCTTAATATTAGAAATGGAAGAGTGAGAAGCTGTAAATCTGTACATTTCCAATCTACCCATCCCTGAAACCTCAAACTAGAGACAACCCTCCACCCATCCACCCAGCCATCTGCAATGGTCTCAAGTGGCTCCACTAACTGATACAAACGTTTCTGGCTGAATGCCATGTATCATTAATAAGGAAAAAAATGCATCCCTGGTTGACCAAGTATCTGCAGAAAAAAATATCTGGTACTTGAAATGATATATATTTAATCCCTGCCACTAAGTAGCCATTTAATTAAAGTAAATGTCTCAGCATAAATCCTGCTGGCACTGGGGCAGGCAGTTTTAGAAATCAACCTGCAATTAAGACTTTGGGCCTAATTATGTGGCAGCAAACAGAAAGCCCAAGAGCTGTGACATACTGAAGATCTTTAAAAGCCTTAAACTTTCATATCAGAATTTATGATGCCATTTCCTTCCTGTCCCTCTCTCATTTATATTCCACTTCATAACCTTGATTAAGAGCAGCATCTGGCAGTTCTCACCCAAGCAGCTGTGGTGTAAAGGAAAGAACACAGAATTTAAAGTCAAACAGAACTGGGTTCAAGGATTTGCTCTAGTCCCTGCTGGTGCCTGACTTGAGAAAAGCAAGGAGAGGAAACCACCTGGCCCTTCTGGAGGCGTGAGAGCAGCTCACAGGAAGATATGGGGAACAGGGCCATCACTCAAGATATCGTGTGTCTGGTATAGTTTCCAAAAAGTATTGTCTTAATGTGAAAGTTGTATATAAGAGGCTAACTTCCATTCAACAGAAAAAATGGGTTGATGTTTCACCCTAAAGGCCTCTCGCGTGGGGAGAGCAGAAATACTTGCTCCCAGTGTCAGTCTAGCCAGTAATCCAGCAAATGTCTCTGGAGTTCCCATGCGAACTCATTACTGTATGCCAAAGGATCATTGTCACTGCAGGAAAGACTTGTGACTTTTTAATTGTCCTATCTTTCTTAGGGGCTGTCCCTCCTAAATCCTTGTGATCCCAATGGAAGTGTTCATGATAACGCGTCCCTCAGTTGTCCTCACCACCAGGACTGGCCTAGGACCCAGGCTGGCCAGTCATTCTCTTGGGGGAATTGATTTGGATCTTGGAAGGAGCACAAGGGTGGCCTCTCTCCAAGTTACTGAGCAGAGGTGCATATAACCACCTTCCTCTTCCTTCTTTGCAACTGGAAAACAGTAGTCTCCATTCTGCACTAACATCATCCCACATATACTTGTCTTTTCTGGCCTTTTCCCATGAGAAAAACATTTACACTTTTCACAAGTATCAACTTCTAGGAAGCTCTACCCTGCTGTCCTGAAATGACATAAAACCCAAGACAGTCAGCAGTTGGCTTTGTAAGCAAGCCCAGAGATAGAAAAATAAATAGCCAGAATTCGTCCTTTGGCAAGTAAAAAAAAAAAAAAAAGACTCAATCACCATCAAAAATAAAATGTCTGATATGCAAAAGGTCTCAGACAGTATTAACAAGCACCATAAGAGGAGCATAAAGACGGAGACGTTTTAACTATTCTCTTATCACTGTTTGCCTAGTAAGCCTGGTTTTGCAAGCTGGGCACGGTGGCGCACCTGTAATCCCAGTACTTGGGAGGTTGAGACAGGAGGATCACAAGTTCAAGGTCAGCCTCAAGCCTCAATAACTTAATAAGACTCTGTTCCAAAATAAAAAATAAAAGAGCTGGGAATGTAGCTCAGAGGTTGAATGCCCTGGGTTTAATCTCCAGTATCAAAAAAAAAAAAATAATAATAAGCTTGGTTTTGCTGATGAAGAATACAGATCATGTACTTTTTTTTTTTTTTTTTTTTTTTTTTTTTTTTTTTTTTTTTTTTTTTTTTTTTTTTTTTTTTTTTTTTTTGCAGTACTGGGGATTGAACTCAGGGGCGTTCTACCTCCGAGCTATACCCCCAGCCCTATTTTTTATTCTTTATTTTGAAACAGGGTCTCACTAAGTTGCCGAGTGCCTCACTAGGTAGCTGAGGCTGGCCGCGAACCTGGATCCTCCGGTCTCAGCCTCCCGAATGCTGGGATTACAAGCATGCGCCACCACACCCGGCTTGATCATGTACTTTATTTACTTCCACTTTTTCATGATTTTTTCCGGTATTATTAGATTATCTCAATAATCATAATCGCCTCCATTTGCTGATTGGCTCTTGTATATTTTGGTCAATCAAAACCCATAAAGAAGCCGGGCATGGTGG
>PVLC010039778.1:0-14155 GCA_004027655.1 Graphiurus murinus
TCCTCCTCCATTTCTTTTTCTTCCCTATCTTCCTTCCTAGCATTCTACCACCTCTATAGCCATTATCTTCATCTTAGAACTAATTTCTTAGCCCAGTGCTGTCCTTTGAATTTGCTGAAACACGATCAATATTAACAGGATTTCACAAATAAAATTACAAGACATCTAGCTAAATTTGAGTTTCAAATCAAAGACAGCTCTGCTTCTTTTAGTATACAAATGTTTCAACATTGCACAGGACATATGTATAAAAATGCTTTATTAAAACTCAAGTTGCATTGGGTGCCCTGGAATAACACCTGGCAACCCACTACTGAGCGGCCCCCCACGCGTTGCTGCGGCCGGGCCTGCAGCTATCTGGCGCGCGTCCCCAGGCCCCTGCACCCAGAGTTCTGATAGGAGCGGGGCTATTCTGGGAATCGCAAGAACCTCAAGTGAAGCAGAGGGCACGCATGACCTCAGATAGAGGGGACTGTTGCAGCAGCAGGGTGGTGGGAGAAGAGGGAGGCAGGCCCCAGGAGGGAAGCGGCCGGCACTGGACAGCTTGGTTTCCTCGTCCCCAGGAGGACCCAGAGTGGGTGAGAAGCGGAGTCTCCCTCTGTCCCCCCAGGAGTGTCCGCTCACGCCACGCCCAGCTCCTGCGTGGCCATACCTGTCCCTGGGGTCTTTATCTTCTCTCGCTGTGCCTCTCTCCCCTCGCCAGAACACCCAGCTGGTGACCGTGCACCCCTCCGATAAGGTGAGTGGGGCCCTGTGCTTGTGCTGATAGAGGCTCAAGAGTTTTGGAATATGCCGCCGCTGTGGCTGCACCCACAGCCACCCGTCCGTCCCCAGAGTCCCCAGCGTCCCCGTGTGTGGCACTTCTAGGAAGGAGCTTTCCCTGAGGTCACAGGGCCTGGAGGGTCCTGCTCCCCTCCCTCTTGGGACAGCCAGAGCCCAGGCCCTGGGGGAACGCGCTCTGGGGATAGTGTATGTGAGCGGGTCCAGCCTTGCTAAAGGCGGGGTCCCGGTCATGCACATCAGCCCCACCGAGCCGTGTCTTCGTCTGTGCTTCATGTGCTAGCTCTGCTTCCCCCTTCCCGAGATGAACACGATGCCCTGTTTTCCTGGCACCTGCCCCAGAGCACCAGCCACACCTGCAGGAAGGAAGGATTGAGTGACAGCCGCTGAGGTCTGACATGAGACGCCCAGGGCCACCGGCTGGGTCTGAGGTCTGGCCCAGGGACTCTGGGGTCTGCAGGCGACCCTGCATCTCACTGTCTGGGCTTCCTGCTCCTGCTTCCACCCAGGCGTGGGAGCATGGGTCCTGCCACCCCCTTCCCCCTGATGGCTTCCAAGGGTGGAAACCAGAGGGAGTGCTGCACAGAAGGCACACACACTGCTTTCTCTCCCTGTGCTCGTCTGGGGGGCATTTCCCTCCACCCACTGTCTACTAAGACTTTCACGGGCCACTGACCTGCAAGCAGGTGGCTCTGTCCCCTGCCAATAATTCTCATTCGCCTTCCAACTCCAGTTCAAACACTCAACAGATTCTAAAGCAACGTGAAACCCAGCTCTTTCCTCTAGGGCAACAGAAGGAAAGGCAGAGGGGGAAGTTCGCTGCTTTACTTACTGTCTTCAAGGTCCCAGGGGAGGATGGGGGACCCGGGACTCACTGGGCGCCCATGCAGGGAGGAAGCTGCCAAGGGGTTCCTCTCGGAGTCCTTCATGCCAGCCAGAGAGAGCCACCCTGGCCACATCCAGGAGTCGGTGTGGTGCGCTGTGAATCCCAGCAACTGAGCAGGCTCCGGCGGGGATGAGCTCACCAGGATGTGGCCTAATGGGTTAACTCTTTGCAAGCTGCTGGCACGGGCACTTGGGATGTGGCTTTCTCAGCTCCACTCAGCCACGGCCAGATGAATCTTGTGAAAAATTCATGAAGCTTCTCCGCAGTCCCTCTTCGAGTTGGGTGGAGGCGTGCGTTTGGTTGGTGGCGCCGGGCAGGGGCAGGGTGGCTCCTCCTCACCCCGGCTCAGCAGTCTGAGGACCTGGAGTCTCCCGGCTGGGGGAGACAAGCCGGAGGAGGCCAGCGGAGGTCCTGGTGTAATCAGACCTTAGCACAGACTCTCGGAGCTGCGTGAGCTGTGCGCTCAGGGGGAACTCGGCTTGTTTTGAATATCCAGGGGGCACATGCTCACGGCGTCTGAGATGGCAGACACCTCTGGGAAATTTTCAGTACCTGGAATGGGCACCCAGTGTTACAAAATGCCAAGAGCTCACAGCAGAAGCACCGCTGCCCCAGGTCCAGACAGCTCTGAGCTGGGGCCAGGCAACACGCTTTCCCTCGCCCTTCTGCACACTCCCTTGAGAATGCTGGGAGCCGTTACTCCTCAGGGTGGTAGAGCGGGCGAGGGTCCTGACCACGGCAGCTGAACGCTTTCTCCATGGTCCACTGAGAAGGCTCTCCCAGCAGTGATTCCGGGAAACTGAAGGTCAAGGCTGGTGGGATTCTCCCATCTCTGGCATCTTGATTTCCTCACCTGTGCGACTGAGCAGACGGTTTCCAGGTTAGGAAGGTTAGGTTTAGAGGTGGTTGTGCCATCAATGGCCGGGGAAACAGAGAGCTTGGCGGGCGAGCCTGTCCACTGGCAGCTATGCAGGGATCAAGCTGAGTGGGCTCCTCTGTCCAGCCGGGCTCGGTGAAATGGGGAGGGGGAGGCACCTGGAGAACTTGACTTTGAAGCCAGTTGAAGATGTTACTTGCTTTGCCCTAGAGGCCTCTGACTATGCTTACATCAGTTTACTAAACCAAAGGTCTTGAGTGCAAAGAAGCCCAGGGTGAACTATTTTTCAATGCAAACAATCAAATGAACTGGGCGCACACCTGTAATCCCAGCATTTGAAAGGCTGAGACAGGAAGATCTCGGGTTCAAGGGCAGCCTCAGCAACTTAGGCCCTCAGCAACTTAGCGGGACCCCTAGTGAGACCCTGTTTCAAAATAAAAAAGGGCTGGGGATGTATCTCAGAGGCAGACCATTCCTGAGTTCAATCTCCAGTATTACAGGAGAAAAAAATAAATGATTTATTCTTTTAAATTACAGATTCCTGTGTTTCCCCGGTGCCCTTTCCACATGAGGTTGACAGAGTAGTGTAGTACTAGGTGTTAATAAGAGTCATCAGTCCCCTATCAATCACTTCCTCCAAGTCAGGCAGTGCTTTAAGCACTTTATCTGTGTAATAATTCACTTCTCATGCAACGCGATGAGGGAGGTGCGTGAGGTGTATGGCGCTCCCTGCTTCTGGCCTTCGACACATTACTGTGCTGAGCCTTGATTTCCTCATTTAGTCATTGGGTGTGGTCATTGCTACATCATAGAGTTTTTACAAGGACTGACAAGTGCTTAATGAGTATATATGTACATATATTCATGAATTAGGGAAAATTTGGGGTCAGAATGGAGACCGCCCCAGATGTGTGGTCCAACATGAATGTCTGCAGTCTCCTCCCTAGCAGAACAGAGGAGCAGGTGTGAGAAGCCGACTGGGTCCCTGGGCAGTCAGCTCCAAATGTCCTGGGGTAGAGCTTGCTGCTGAAATTTGGTGTTTAAGGGGCAGAAGACAGGTCTGGACATTGCCCCATCCCCAATCCTGCAGCTCACACCTGCTCTGGCCTGGCTGTGCTGCCCCTTCCCTGGCCAGTGCCTCATTCCATCTAACAAAGGAAGGCAGGGTGGCCACGCAGGCTGGTCTAGGACTGACTGACGGCTTTCCCGAGATATGGGACTTCCATGGATGAAACCAGGAACTTTCTGAGCAAACCAGGGTAAATTAGTTTCTAAGAAAACTTTTTGGTTTTTCAGGAAAACTTTTTACTAAGGTAAAAACTTTTGGGCAGTGGCATGCGATTCAGAGCCTCCATGATTCCTTTTGGCCTACCGCCTCTGTCACCTTCCTCCTCTGGGCCTTCACAGTTGCTCTTCTGGTCTATTCATGATTGTTTGTTTCTTCTCCCTGATAGTCTCCCAAATTCGTTGGTGCACTTTTTTTTTTCAATAAAAAATTATGAAATATTTTAAACACATGGAAAAATTAAAAAGTTATCTAATAACTTTGATATGTATCCGCAATCCGGCTGACACACTGACCGATGCTTCTTTCTTTTACATGTCCCCCCCTTTTGCTTTTTTTTTTTTCTGAGTACTTTAAAGCAAACCCTAGACACCTCTTCTTCAGTAAATCCTTGCAAGTAGGAGCTGTAGATCGCTAACAGATGGTAGCTTCTTCTTCTCCTTTTCAGTGGTAATCAGCCAGGCATGATGGCACACACCTGCCAGGTATTTCGGAGGCTGAGGCAGGAGGATCACAAGTTCCAGGCCAATGTTGGCAACTTAGAGGGGCCAGAATGTAGCTCAGTGGTAGAGCGTCCCGAGTTCAATCCCAGTACTGCAAAACAACAAACAACAAAAAACAGTGACTAGCCAAGGTGCATTGGTGTACCCCTGTAATCCCAGTACTTGGGAGGCTGAGACAGGAGGATTGCAGGTTTGGGCTCAGCCTCAACAGAATGTAGCGACACCCTTAGGAACCTAGTGAGACCCTGTTTCAAAATTAAAATAAAAAAGGCTGGGGGTGTAGCTCAGAGGTGGAATGCCCCTGGGTTCAATCCTCAGTACTAGAACAAGCAAAAGCACATGGCTGCAATGCTAGCATAAATATCCATGAAATTTAAACATTCCTCAATGTTCATACCATTCCACATGCAGATTTCCCTGGTCATCTCAAAGCCACCGTTTTGTAGATCACAGCAAGATCCAAATGCCATCCAGCTCTTTCCGGGCACCTCCGGCTCCCAAGCTGCCCCTCACCTGTGG
Organism: Graphiurus murinus; assembly: GCA_004027655.1. Taxonomy (NCBI): domain Eukaryota; kingdom Metazoa; phylum Chordata; class Mammalia; order Rodentia; family Gliridae; genus Graphiurus; species Graphiurus murinus. The sequence goes on from PVLC010039778.1 coordinate 4,851, forward strand.
GAATCACTTCCTCCTTCATTCCTACCAGGTCTATTGATGTAGGGAGCTTCCCACATTCTAGATTTTAAAACGTGATTTATTTGTTAAGTTGACATATAGTGTACAACATGATGTTTTCAAGGATGGGCATGTCACGGAACGGCTGGAGTTAATTAACACACACCTCACCTTAGGTGCTTAGGGTCCGTCCCACGTCCTGGATTTGGTGCCTCTTTCTCTAGTGTCACTTAACACATTCCTCTCTTCTCCAAGGGCTTTGTCTCAATTTCTGCTGTGGCCTCAGATCCCAGAACGCTGCAGTGGTCTAGAACAGGTGATGGTGAACACGTGACCGCGCGCTCATTCACAAGGCACCTGCAAGGTGTGGAGGGTGCTTGCCGGATGCCGCCTGCGCTCGCGGGAGCCTGGTGACCTGGGCAGGACTGCATTTTATCTCTGCTTTTCCCTGGTGACACTGGCACAGGCCACAAGACCCAAGGCTGGGATGGCAGAAACCATCTCCATCATCCCGTCTCTGCAGGTTAACAAACAGGGACTCAGGTTAAAGGCAGAACTGAGTCCTCTTCAGGGGAGGGGACTGCCCAGAGCAGGGGTTCCCACGAGACCCTGGTATCCCGTGCCAATGCCAGTCTAGAGGGGAGAGTGGAGCCCCAGCCTTGGGTGGGAGGCTGGGGTTGGGTGCCAGCAAGGGAGGGAAGCTGGGGAGGCTGTGCCATCGGCTGTGGGGCAAACAAACCAAACAAACCCAATAAAGAGGTCCCTAAATTGACACCCTTTTCATCTTGATCTGATGATTGGTATTAGGGGCATTCTACCTGTGAGCTACACCCCCAGCCCTTTTCATTTTTAAATGTGAAACGGGGTCTTCCTAAGTTGCTGAGAATGGCCTTGAACCTGGGGATCTTCCTGTCTCAGGCTCCCAAGTACTGGAATTACAGGTATGTGCCACCATGCTGGGCTTCATTATCTTAAAAAAAAAAAAAAAAGTTTTCAAAAAGAAAACACCAACTCTTTTGGAAAATATGCCTAGAGGGAGTCCCAGCCCCCATCCCACTCTCTTCGGACCTCTTTTTCCTGGTCCCCAACTGTCGTCTGCCCGTCCCTCTGCCTCCGATCGGCTCCTGCCTCACACACCTGACAGTTCTCAAGATGTCCTGATTTCCTAGCGGGATACCCAGGAGTATCCAGTCCCCTTCTTTTCCGTGGTATTTATTAAATGATCAGAGGTATGACCACAGCCAGCCAGGTCCTGCCTGGGGGAAAAGAAGCGCTAAATAGGCAATGAGAATTTTATAAGGGTGGGGTAGGCAATGGGGCAGCTGGGGATGAAGAATAAAGGGCCTTACAAGAAAGGAGGTGAGAGGGCGGGAGGGCGCATCTGTTTGTTTGGTTTTTTTTTCTTCCTAGTGGGGGAGCGGGAGGAAAGGCAGTTCCCAGTATCATCATTACCTGCCAGGACCTGCCCTGCTCCCTGGGCGGTGTCTGAGTCCCGGCCTGGAGCTACAGAGTGCTAGGGCGGGGTGTGGCCGGAGGGCAAAGGCTGCCTGCTCTTGGGCTGCTGCTGCCACCTAGTGGTAAAGTTTAGGTAGACTTGGTCACTGCTTGCCTGGTAATGCAGACTGGATTTGAAATTAGGAAATCCAAACTAGGCGTGGTGGTGCATGCCAGTAATCCCTTTCTTTGGGAGGCTAAGACAGGAGGAATGCAGGTTCGAGATCAGCCTCAGCAATTTAGTGAGGCAATCACCAACTTAGACCCTGTTTCCTAATAAAAAATAAAATAGGGTGAAGGTGTAGCTCAGAGGTAGAATGTCCCTGGGTTCAATCCCCAATACAATACATAAATAAATAAATATAAAAATAAAAACTAGGAAATCCATTTTCACAGTGTTTGCTGATTAATACAATCTCACAAAAATACTTCCTGCAATTTCAAGATTTCAAAGAAAGGGGAGTTTCCTAGCTTTTTTTTTTTTTTTTTTTTTCGGTACTGGGGATTGAACTCAGGGGCATTCTACCTCCAGGCTATACCCCCAGCCCTATTTTTTTATTCTTTATTTTGAGACAGGGTCTCCCTAAGTTGCGGAGTGCCTCACTAGGTAGCTGAGGCTGGCCACGAATGTGGATCCTCCAGTCTCAGCCTCCCAAATGCTGGGATTACAAGCGTGCGCCACTACGCCTGGCTGTTTTCTAGCTTTTGAATCATTGAAAGGATTCATGTATTCACGAATCATCTTTTCTTTGTTTGTGTTTTGGTACTTGGGGTTGAACCCAAAGATATTCTACCTCCGAACTCTGCCCCAGTCACCTTTTTATTTTTATTTTTATTTTTTTATAATTTTGAAACAGGGTCTCACTAAGTTGCTGAGGCTGGCCTCAAACCTGCATTCCTCCTGTCCCAGCCTCCCAAGCTAGGATTACAGATGTGCATCACCATGGCCTGGCTATGCAGTCATCTCTTTATCAGATATCGGTTATGGATCCATTACATGCCAGCACTGTTCTAGGATAGGTTCTGGGAATGAAAAGAGATGACCTCAAAGAGCTCTATCACATATGCAGAGGAAGAGGTCACTAAACGGACAATTCCAGCCCGGAAGGAACATCTCTTCCATACTGTTGCATCTGTGCTATGCTGCTGAAAGACAGAGGGGATTGGCCCCGGGGTGGGAATGAGTGGAAGAGAAAGGCTTCCTGGAGGAGGTGATGGCTAAGACCAGCCTTGCAGGGCACATGAGGCCAGAGCAAAGCTTAGTGGAGGCGATGAGGGCGACAGAGGTGGTGGTGGAGGAATCGGAGGCTGCGGAGCAGGTTAAGGCAATGGAGGCCAACGTTTGTGGAGATGAAACTGGAGATGACGCAGGCAGAAGTGGTCTGAGATGAACCCAGCATTCCCTCTTTGGGGTGTGCGAGCATTTTCTTTGCAAGGGGAGCAATGTTGGGATCTCTCAGAAAAGCAAAGCTGTGGAGCGAGATCTTAGCTATGACACCATCTTAGATCTTGGTAACTCTTCCAAGTGCTACGGGTGTGAGGGCCAGTCAGCGACTGTAGAAGGACTTTGGCTAAAGAAGAAACGACCCCCCAATGACAACCAGAGCCCAGAGAGCTGCAGAGAAGTAAGCAGGAGGCGCCCAGCTGGGTCTGGAGTCAACTTACCGGGAACCAGATTGTCTTCTGCGAGTCAATCACATCCTTACTATTTAAGCTGCTCAAAAGGACGTTTCTGCCTGGTGTGGTGGAACACAACTATAATCCTGGTACTTGGCAGGCTGAGACAGGAGGATTGCAGGTTCAAGGCCAGCCTCAGCAACTTAGTGAGACCCTATTTCAAAACAAAACAAAACAAAACAAAACAAAAAATGTGGAAAGAAATGTTCCCAGTCTCTCCCAGAATCCTGACTACAGTGCAATGGCAGGGGCAGGTCTTTGAGCCATCAAGCAACTACACTACATAGTTTATTAACTCATTTCTTCCAAATAATAATTTCCCACCTCTGAGCTTTGTGGAGGAATCGCTCTTACTGATTCTTCCTCAAACAAGGACCTGTGCCATGATTTATTAAAGATTCCACCATTAGACATAGTCGGGGATAGCAAATTGTACACGCGGGCTTTGATTAAAAGTTAATCAAGCACCTTCATTAGGTGCCTCCTCTAACTCTAAAGTAGGTTCTGGGCTGGGGAAGGTGAGTATGTAATGATAATTAATAAGAGCATTTCCTTTCAATCTGAGAGGCACAGGAGAAAGGTTAGGAGTTCTTCCCTGATCGGTCCAGAAAGCCTTCCCTGAGGCGGTGGCTATTGAGTGATCTTCCTTGTAATGCCATTTTCCCTGAGTCAGATTAATTGAAAAGAGGGCTGCCTTTTAAGCCCAATCCAAGGAAACGTAGTTCATCAAATAGAGCAATTTCATGCACTCATTTGACCATGTTTCCTTCCCTTCCAGGCTGTGTAGCTCCTCCAGGTGAAGGACTCCATCCCTCTCTCTCCATCTACAGCAAACGAATCATGTCCTCAGCTGGACTGGTGGTGTGCTCCTGTAATCCCAGTACTTGGGAGGCTGAGACAGACAGGAAGATCTCGGGTTCGAGGACAACCTCAGCAACATAGTGAGACTCTCAGCAACCTAGTGCGACCCTGTTTCAAAACAAAAAGTAGAAAGGGCTGGGAGTGTAGCTCAGAGGTAGAATGCCCCTGGGTTCAATCCCCAGTACCCTCCCCACAACACACACACACAGAAACATGTCCTTGCTACCAGCCTCCTCCTCCTCCTCCTCCTCCTCCTCCTCCTCCTCCCCCTCCTCCAGAACTGGGAGTTGAATCCAGGGGCTCTCTACCTCTGAGCTACATCCATAGTCCTATTTTATTTCATTTTGAAACAGCATCTCCTTAGATTTCTGAGGCCCTCACCAAGTTGCTGAGGCTGGCCTTGAACCTGTGCTCCTCCTGTCTCGGCCTCCCAAGTACTGTGATTATAGGCGTGCATCATCACACTTGGCTTCTGAGAAGTTTCTATTGCATGTAAACCAGAGCCACCCAGACCCTGCTCAGCCTGGGCATTCAGACTAGTGGGAAAGGTCAGTACTAAATAGGTTATTGTGCCAGAAATCACTTAATTGTATGAAAACTAGGAAAAAGAAACATGGGAGCTATGAGATTGTATTACAGGAGGATCTGAATTAGTTTTGGGAACCAAAGGATCCTTCTTGTCTCAGCCTCCCAAGTACTGGAATTTCAGGAGTGTAGCACCACACCTGGTAAAATGCCCAGTCCTGGGAATTGTATTGAAGCAATGGACACCAGCCTCGTACAGCTGCTCTCTCTTTCCAGTGAAGAGGTCCCCGCAGTGCTGGTGTGGGTTAGGGCTGCCATGCCGAGGAGGTCGTGCTCTTCTTCCCGACTTGGGAGCGCACTGCATGGTCTCAGACACAGACGTCCCTCTGCATCAGCAGGTAGATGCTGTACCTATTCATCTACTGGGAAGCCATTCATCCACTCTTTTTTGGACAAAATCTTCTAGGGCCCACACACTAATTCTTTTCTATTTCTAACAACTGTCATTTTGTTTGGGCAGAACTATTTCTATATTTGGTAATACAGCCTAGGTTGAAATAAGAAAAAGATTCCAAAGTTTCAGGGGCTCAACGTTTTCATTTTATGCTCTTATAATAACCTCAGGCAGGTGTTCAGCTCGTCCCTGGAGCTCTTCCTATGTGATTACTCAGGGTCCCAGGCTCTTACCATCTTGGGGCTCTGCCCTTTCCTTAGTCCTTGTCATTATTGTCTACATTGAGCTGATATAGAGAAAAAGAGAAGGGAAAAATGTTTGGAGGGGCATATGTAGATTTTTTTTTTGGCCAAGGCTGGTGGAGTTTACATCACTTTTCAGCGGATAGCACTTGTTACATGGTCACATTTAACTTTAGGGGGCATGGGAAATGTAGTCTAGCTATGGGCACAAAAAGTGGCAAATAGGTTTGGGTATAAAAGTGTCAGGCTCTGCCAGAGTGTTGCCGTAAGTCAATACTTCATAGTTTCCCTTTGTGGTAGTTATCAATTGCTATGTAACAAAACACCCCCAAACAGTATATGAACACAATACAAGTTCATTATTTCAGAGCTCAGGTGAATCAAGAATTTGGGAATAGCTTAGCTGGAAGTTTCTGGTTCAGGGTTACTTATGAAGTTGTGGTCAAGATGTTGGCCAGGGCTGTAAGTTCACTGAAGGTTCATTCATCTGTACATGAGCTTCTCCTTAGAAATGTGTTTGCATGTCCTCAAAACAGGGCAGCAACCAGGCACGGTGGTGCATGCCTGTAATCCCAGTGCTTGGGAGGCTGAGCAGGATAATCACAGGTTTGAGGCCAACCTCAGCAACATAGTGAGACTCTTAGCAATTGAAGGAGGCCCTATTTCAAAAACAAACAAACAGCTGGGCGTGGTGGCGCATGCTTGTAATCCTAGTACTTGGGAGGCTGAGACTGGAGGATCTGGGTTCCTGGCCAGCCTTAGCTACTTAGTGAGGCTCTCTGCAACTTTGTGAGACCCCTTTTCAAAAAATGAATAAAAAATAGGGCTGGGGGAGTAGCTCAGAGGTAGAATGCCCCCAGGTTCCATCCCCAGTACCACAAAGCAAACAAACAAACAAACAATAAATAAATAAATAAATAAAAAGGCTGGGGGTTTATCATGGAGTTAGAATGCCTCTGGATTAAATCCCTAGTACCACAAAATCAAAAATAAAAACAAAAAACCCCTCTCCAATAAAAAACATGGCAGCTGGCTTCCCCCAGATTGCATAAGCCTAGAGAGAAGCCAAAGCTTCATTTTATCATGAGTCTCAGAAGTCACACAACGTCGTTTCTGCCACACCTTATTTATTTATTTATTTATTTATTTATTTATTTATTTATTTATTTATTTATTTATTTATACTGAGGATTGAACCCAGGGGCATTTTGCCTCTGAGCTACACCTCCAGCCCCTTTTTGTTTTTTATTTGGAAACAGGGTCTCATTAAGTTGCTGAGGGTCTTACTAAGTTGCCAAGGCTGGCCTCCAACTTGTGATCCTCCTGTCTCAGCCTCCCAAGTACTGGGATTACAGGTGTGTGCTACCATGCACAGCTTTCCACATCTTATCGATTAGAAGCTAAGTCACTAAACACAGTGCACACTCAAGGGGAGAGAAATTAGGCTCCACTTCTCAGAAGAAGCTTTATCCAAGAATTAATGAACACATTTAAAAAGTATCAGGCTCTTAAAGGAAGATCTGCTCAGGAAATGGATTTAGGATAATGCACTAGCAGGGGAAGACATAGGTGGGGCTTCTAGAAGCTGTCCTTAAATGCTTCCCTTGTCTGCTGTCTTAGTCTGTTCTCTGATGCTATAACCAAACACCACAGCTGGATAGTTTAAAAAGAAATGTACTTGGCTCATGATTCAAGGTTGAGAAATCTAAGGGAGTGATGCTGACATGTGATGAGAGTCCCGTAGTTAATACAAAGAGAAGCTGTGGAGTGTTGGTTGACCTTTAACCCTCTTGTTAGGAGAAACCAAAGGGCACTGGTTAGTATGGTGAGATGGGGGATTATTTTAATTTTGGAATTTGAAAAGCAGACAGCTTTATAAGGTTGAAACAGCAGCACCATCCATAAATAGAGGTCCAAAATCCTACTATTTGTGAATTTCCAATTTCCTATGTTGTTATCATTTGGTCTTAACTTGACCTATGAATGTTTGCTCACAGAAGGTGAGAAGTATCTTTTTCCTTTTCTTTAATTAGAAAATTAGGTAATTAATAGATTCCTTGGATGGGAACATCGTCAGCTACTAAAACATACATGGATAGAATAATCAATAAGCAGGTTTTTTAGGAGAAGAAATATTGGTTGGGTCAACACTGTAACAGAGACTGGTAATTTTCTGCCATATCGATTTGCCGTTTCTTGGAGCACATAGCTAGACACACAGCACGAGGCTGAAAGACAAGTGGCCCCCAAGAGCCACAGGGATGACATCAAAGGACACTGGCTAGATGGCATCCTTGTTTCAGGAGCCCACACCCAGGATAACGCCTCAGTCCATTCACGAGGAGGGACCCTTCAGGACCGGATCACCTCTTGAAGGTCTCATCTCTTCATCCTATTACAGTGGCAACTAACTTTCAGCAGGAGGGGAGAGAATGTTCAAATCATAGCATTTATCCTTTCCACCTCTTCTCTCCCTCCCTCCCTTTCCTCTCTCTCTTCCTCCTCCTCTTCCTTGTTCTTCTTGGTACTAGGGATTGAACCCAGGGGCAGTTTACCTCTGAGCTACACCCCCAACCCTTTTTATTTTTGGTTTTGAAACAGGGTCTTGCTAGGTTGCTGAGAGTCTTGCTATAGTGCTGAGGCTGGCCTGGAACCTGCAATCCTCCTGTCCCAGCCTCCCAAGTACAGGTGTGCACCACCATGCCAAGCTCAGTCTGGACTATGAGTGTGACTAATATTGTTGCATTAGCCACCCAAGGGCAATGATAAAATCTTAAGGATAGAACTAAGTAGTAAAGAAAGCAAAACAGAAAATAAAAGGAGCATGGGACCTTGATGATATTGTAGACTTGCTTCTAGACTAAATTATGGAGAAGGGTAGACCACTATTTGATTTAAACCAATGTATTGGGGGGGGGAGGGTCTTTGTAACTTAGAACCAAATACAGGTCTTTATTGATGAAACTGTCATGTTCCAGGTGTCAAAGGGATACTGTCTCACATAAAACAACAACACTTACATAAGGTTGTATAAAAAACTCACCCAAGCCAGGCACAGTGGCATGGGCCTGTAATCCCAGTACTTGGGAGGCTGAGACAGGAGGATCACAGGTTCAAAGCCAGTCCCAGGAATTTAGTGAGACCCTCAATAGCTTACTGAGACCTTGTTTCAAAATAAAAATTAAAAACAGCTGGGGGTATAGCTCAGCGGTAGAATGCCCCTGGGTTCAATTCCCAGAACCAAAAAAAAAAAAAAAAAAAAAAAAAAAAAAAAAGAAAGAAAACTGAAAAAGAAACTCATTCAATGCAATGTAATCCCCATGGAGAGCTGCGATTTTTTTTTAAAAAAAGCATTTACTGCTTTATCTCTTGTTCTCAGAATAGAATTGAAGTTATTTAAATCATATGTATTCAATGAATAAAATGGAAATAGAGCGTGTCTTCAACTGAAGAGAACGTCGCCATTCTCGGGGGGAGGGTTTCCAGGCGGGTCGGAGGGCAGGGCCAGCAGGGCCGGGCGCTGGAACTCTGTTCACCAGGGGCCTCCGCAGACGCGGTCAAGCTGGCGGTGAATCCCGCCCGTGATCTTTGCAATTGCTTTCACAGCACACAGGCTTAGGGTGGCACCAACTACCGGAGCCTCTGGGTGTTCAGTCTGGCTCCAAAATGCCTCTCCGGAAAGTCAGCATGGCAGTTAGGGACGGCGTGGTGAGAAGACTAGCCCATCTCATTAATGAGGTCATTTGTTTTGCTGAGAGTCTCACCAGGGCCCTGGAGGAGGACTTGCCATGATGAAGAGCAGCCCCAAAGGAGGGACGCTGTCCGTTTTGCCTGTAAAGTCCCCTTGGCATCTTGCAGAGCTATTTGCCAGCTTTAGTTGACATTCATGCGTCCTTTCACATTCATTTCTCTCTGGACCTGTTTGATGCCAGCTGGCCTCCCTGGTGAAGCTCGCAGAATGGATTAGACAATCTCAGCCAGTGTTTGTAGTGGCCTGGACCCCCGGCCTAAGAACAACAGTGAAATTAAACAGCTACAGGGTCCCGCTTTTTTTC
>PVLC010039779.1:0-14129 GCA_004027655.1 Graphiurus murinus
ATTATATTATATTATATTATATTATTATTATATTATATGGTCATTCCTGCTCTTGAAACAACCAATCATTTACTAAGTGAAAGAAACCCATCTGAGAGACTACATACTGTATGATTTCAAATATATGACATTCTGGAAAAGAAAGATCTGTGAAGAAAATATAGCACCTATGGCTGCCCGGGGAGGGAGGAACACTTAGGGCGCACAGAGGATTTTAAGGGCAGTGAAATTGTTCTGTAGGATACCATAGTGGTGAATACATGTCAGTATACATTCGTGCAACACCAAGAGTGGACCTGAGTGTAACCCCAGACTTTGTGTGACATGACTGGATGTAGGCTCCTCGGTTTTAACTGATGACCCTGGGGGGGGGGTGATGTTGTTGGGGGGGGGCTATTAAGTAGACACAGGGAGTATGCAGGAATGGACCCCCTGTACGTTCCTCTTAATTTTACACTGAAACTATAAGTACTTTAAAGAAAAGTCTCTTATAAAGTCATTTACTACTTTAAAAAATGATCAAACAAAACAACAAGATAATGCAGCTCCGTAGCTTCAGGTTGCACCGATGAGGACTGACGGGTCTTACCGTGCTCTTCTGCTGGTCATATGGAAAGTCATCGTGCAAACTGAACCTCAGGAAACGAACTTCAGAGGTACCTCATCCAATGGCAATCACATACTTCATGTGTAATAAACATTTCTCTTATATTTAGGTTTCTTTCCATCTGATCCGTCCAAGAGCATCTCTTTTTTGGCATAGATTGCCTTCATTCAGACCCCGGGGTCGCCACCATCACCCCACGTTGCCACATCCCAAGGTCTTCACCTTCCCTTTCCCTTCTGGTGGGAAGTCTCCAAGGCCCAGAGGCCCCGCAGCCGGAGGGGAGCGGGCAACTTCCCAGCTCCCTTCAGAGCGCGGTAGAACAGAGACTAATGTCCCACTGACTGGCCTTCAAAGTCTCACACAGTTCAGCCAAGCACAGAGGAGGGCAGCCCCCTTGCTGTGAACTCAGGAAGACAACGTTTTCTTGATAGACTTGTTCCCTTTTGCTGTTGCACATAACTCCTAAGATCTCCCAAGGCAAACCTCGCCAGTTTACAGCAAGTGCTGTGGGATGCGGTTAGCTGGCGACACACGGAGGGGAATCCAGATGCTGGCTTAACCTTTGCCACGGGAATTTGCTGGGACAATCCTAGTGATTGTTCCTAACGGTGTAAATCTGTCCTAGGAGATACAGGTGGTAGGTCTTATCCCCAGGCCAGTCAAGCCATCTGGTAAAGTAGCAAGCCTCAGAGAATCAGCAAGAATGTGGACCGGTGAGCAGGAGTGGACGCCTGGATGGGCATGGTTACGCGGAGAAATAGAAAGCCTGGGTGCTTGCTTGCTTTTAGCACTTTAAATATCCAGCACATAGAAAATGAGCTGTTCCTCTATGAGCTTCATCAGTATGATAAAAAAAAAATCTATTCTTCAAAACCTTTATATCTTAGTATCTGTCTCCTTAAAAAAATTATTTTCCATGAAAATTATAAAATTTCACATTCAAAAACTGATGGGCTATATTTTAGTGTCTATTATAAGTTTGGTTTTTCAGGTTGATTTTGTAAATGCTGAATATTGAGTTACTACTTCGTCGTGTTGTCAGGTTGGTTCCGAAGTGGATTCACAGACCTGTGAAAGCTTTCTCAGGGAGAACTGAGGCTGACTTGAGGGCAGTGTAATTACCACTGCAGGAGCTGGGGGGTGGGGGGCAGAGGCTTCAATTAGGTTCTAGCTGAATTGCAAAGATAATGGTTTTAGCTGGTTGAAGGAGTGATGTTGGTAAAAGGATTAGGTCCACTTCTCAGGAGATTTTTAATAGATTTCACCTCTTTTGTCAACTGGTGTAAGCTAGGATTAGGACATGAAAGAAAGGTAATTTCAGGAGGAAATATCTAATTAAAATAGAAATTTAAAGACAGCCAGCCAGCTTGCCTGACCAACAGCTCACATGGTGGAGGACCGGGTTCCTTCCTCTGTTTTCAAACCACACATGAAGCAGCCATCTTAATCCGAATGCATTCTTGAGACTTTTCTTCTCAGTCCTCGTCCGTGTGGTGTGTTGCTTCTGCCATTCTTCTTCTCGTGGAGTTGCGTGGCTCTCCGTGACCTTCTCACGACAAGCTTCCCAATGGGGCTGTGTCCAGCCATCTTTGGAGGTACCTGTCCGTAGCGTGCTAGGTGGAGATGTGCTTCCTGCAGCTCCTAAAGTCAACAGCGGAAGGCGGCTCAGCCCTCCTGAGACAGATGGGGCGTCCCAGCCTGACTTCCCAAGACTGCGCTGGAAAATTCAGTATTTCACCCTCTAGCAACTTCCCGAGAAGTTGGCCTCTGAGAATCTATACCACTTTCTTGGTTACCATATGGGGTAGTTTGTGTTTACTCTTCCAAATTTCAAAGTTGTATTTCTTGTCGTTACGTTACGCAGAAGAAGTTGAAGTCGATTTCTGCCCCTTTCTTAGGGACTTTGGGACCATCTTCACATGGAAAGGATGGCATGTCTCACTTGTCTGCCCATGATAGCTAAGTTGTCTGCTGAGCAGCCAGCAGCACCAAGTCTGCTGAGGCACGTGGTGTTCCCGGTACTTACATAGCCTGGAACACCCCGGACTTGTCCAAAGACAGGAGTCCCTAAACTTCTCAGGCTCACTTCTTTTTATTTTTAGTTAAAAATTAAAATATTGATTTGCTATGGCTTCTATCAGTACTACAGTATATATACTATGTATTAAGATAACTTTATATAGACATTCTTATATACATTAAATATTAAGAATGGTTACTGCCAGTTGGGCATGGTAGTGCACACTTGTAATCCCAGAACTTAGGAGGCTGAGACAGGATCCAGGTTCTCAGCCAGCCTCAGCTACTTAGTGAGGCCCTCTGCAACTTAGTGAGACCCTGTTTCAAAATAAAGAATAAAAAATAGGACTGGGGTGTAACTCAGAGGTAGAATGCCCCTAGGTTCAATCCCCAGTACCATAAATAAATAAACAAACAAACAAACAGTTACTGCAGAACAGTATAATTATGCACAATATTTATTTTGGGGCTTGCTTTGTATGCTCTGTTTTCTACAATAGCCATGTACTACTTGGGAAATCAGAGGATGGCCATTTGGGAAGAGTTGCCTTCACTTTTCCTGTTTGGAAGGGATTCCAGCATGGTGACCCCAGGGTTTGACGCAGCCCCACACTCCGCTCGCCAGTCCTCCTGACCACCCCTGCCCCATCCTGACTTTCTCCTCTCATCCTGTCTTTATCCTTCTGCGTAGCACTGGCCTCCCTCTGCCACACTGCGTCGTCCTAGGAGGATGTGGTGGACTGGTGTCATGTGTCCCCCCGGGCAAGACTCTTGGACATTTCTTCCCCTTCCCTTATCCCAGACACCTAGAACAAACACTGCCTGGACCCTCAGTAAATATTTTTTGAACAAATACATGAACTTTCCTGGCTCCTGCTGCTGACCAGGCGCAGAGCTGGAGGGGCCCAGTGGTATTCGCTCGCTCACGTCAGTGAAGGAAGCAGGAACGCTGCACTGGTGAGCAATCCATATTCATCCACACTCCTCTCAGCGGGTTCTGAGCCCTTCCCAGTGATGGCCGATCCCGCCTTCGCCCAGAGGAGGGGATACGCATGCTTTCCTGTGTTTATTTTCCTCCCTAGATGACCCACACAAGACTGCTCGATCACGCAGTGCGTGGGTATCACCGTGCCATGTTTATAAATGAGATTTAAATATATACAGCTATGTGGGATTACATGCACCATGCCCGTTGTGACGGCATGTTGGGACACAGCCAGGTGAGGCGTGGCAGGGGCTTCGCAGTGGTCCAGCACCACACCCTGGCATCGCTGCCCCATCAAAACTGTACTGCTGTGACGTCAGCGATGAAGGGAGGCTGAGAGCTTGGCTGGCTGTAGCTGAAGAATTCTAGAGTAACAGGAGAAAGTTCTCATTGTCAGATTTCTTCAAATCAAAAGAGGGACTAGGGATGGGAGGAAAGGAAATAGGGGTGCTCCCTCCTGACAGGTCCTGTTTAATTACAGTAGGCTGTAGGAATTGCCCAAATGAAGCACAATATAAAGAGACCATCATATAAAACAAATAAACACACAAGACATACGCATGGAAGGGGGCAGATTGCCTGCCGAGCTAGTGTCATTGTAAGGTACTATAAATAGTTTCCCAGTGCTGGACATCTGATTTGGAAGCAGCCTGAGCAAGTTCATGGCCCAGCGTATCCACCCTCTCGATCTCAACTCAAGAGACCCACGGGGCTGCCCGGGGCCTTCCGTCATTTCCTGGGCAGTTATAAGAAGATTTAAACTACCTTCCTTCTCCCTGTGCCAACAGTCATGCCATGTGCCGCCTCTCCGTCCCAGGTGCTCTCTCGCCCTCACCCCATCCACGTACTTTAATCCTTGCACTCCTTTCCTTTCATCTTCTAATTTTTGCTCCTTACCCCTAAATGAAGTCTTCCAACCTCTTTTCATGTCCCTTGAGAGCCAAAAAAGATTCTGGTCATGGTCTAATGCCACTGTGTGTGTTTTTAGAAAAAGGAAAGCCATACATTTTGGTATTTGTCACAGGAAAGGGCTAGTGTAAATCTCTAAGTGGTAATCTTAGAAAAAGGGACCAAAGGCTTGGCTAAAGAAGGGATGAGACTCGAGAGTATTATAGGAAGCCAGTTTAGCCAGTCTAAAACAACCAGCCAGCAGATGTAGGTTTTCTCTTACATGGGGAAGTTAGAAAGCTCTTTGGAAATAAGGGCAACACCAGTTAGAAGGGCAGAGAATCCAAAGGAGTGACTGAGGGGGGTGAGGGAAGGGAGGGGGGGAGGCCAAAGCCACACAGGGTGTAACAGTTGAAATACTGCTATGGCTGTATGCAAAATCACCAATTCCAATCTCAGATTCATGCACAGGGAGGGGCCCATGGGAAGGGCACCAAGAGTCGAGGGCATGTCTTTTTCTGTCACTCTATACTTCAGTATGATCTAAAATTACAATGCACCAAATAAAAAAAAGAAGAATCTACTTTCTATTTTTACTGTTTTCGTAGTTTGACTTTTTTTTTCCCTTTGATTTCATTTTTTATTTTCCATATGGTGGTAAGATTGACTTGAACTGTTGTTTTTATTACAAATATACACAATACCAGTTATTTTATGGGTTGAAATAAGCACCATGGGCCAGCCCGAGCACATGAATACCATTTATAAGATCAGTATCCTTTTCAACTTCCAAATCCAGTAAGTGGCTTACAGATGACTTTTGGATTACAACCCACTTATCAACTGTGAGCCATATTGATTAATATCAACAGATTTCAGTATCGGGGGCATATGGATTATTTACTGCCTGGACAGGAATAAAACACTGTGGAAGTCATTTCCTGGTTCCAGGCTCCCCAAAGTATGATGCCTAAGTAGTTAATCCAACATGGCAGACAACCCTGTTTAATAAGCAGACACTGCTTGACTGTAGAAAGCAAAATTCCTATATGGTAAACATTTGTTGTATTGCATATACTGTATATAGTAAGCACATACTGTGCCACATATATTCCATTAGACACAGGCTCCCTTGGGCAGCCCATATACTATATTGCATAGGATATAGAGTACACCACATTATACTTTTACTTTTCAAATTTAAATACATTGCACTTCCCTTACCACAATGAAAATTTTTCTGTTCACCTCTTACTATAATGATATTAATATCTAATACAATCGCAGTCCTTTTCCTGCCATCTTGAATTAGCCAGTTCAGCTGAATGTGCAAGATTTGCTTCTAATACCGAGCACGATCATATTGCACAGTTCAGGATGTGACTGCAGAAGAACAGAGGGTCCCGCCATGCTGCAGCAGACCAGTGGCTATGGGAGGATGGGCTCTCCCTCCGTTCATAGACCAAGCTCGGATTTTGTTTTTTATTTTTTATTTTTGGATATACAGCTAAGGAGCATTTTGCAGTCACGTGTGATAAAACTCTCCCTCTCCCTCTCCCTCTGCTTCTCCCTCTCCCTCTCCTTCTCTCTCTCTCCCTCCATTCCTCTCTCTCCCTCCTTCTCTCTCTCCCTCCATCCCTCTCCCCCTCCCTGGCAGGGGTGGAACAAGGCAAAGATCTGAGCTCCTCTCTGCACCCCTTGTCATTAATTTTCTCCATTGTCAGCAATTATGTTTTTAGAAGCAACGCCGAATTGTTCTCCATGCATTGATTAATGAGTAGTCACTCTCACCTGTTATTAAAAGCATACATGTTACCACGTTTAAAGAAAGAAAAAAAAATTGCAAGTCAAGTTTATAGCTCTTAACCTGTACTCTTATGTTGTCTTTAAAAAAACAAAATAAAAGTAAGATAGCAGAGGAAATGTTTACATCACGTTCATAGGCATTAACTTTATTTTTCAAGTCACTGTTTTGAAGTGGCTGTGGAGTTTGCAGTTGTTTACAGTAGAAGGCATTCATCAGTGTGAAATAGTTGTTTATTTCCTTTCCATATTTCCTCTCATTGGAAAAAAAAATACACTTGGTCTCCTAGCAAAATACAGTCCATTTTGCTAAGTGATCTGTGAGAGTTGTTTTTCGTTTTTTTGTTGAGTTCATTTGAACGTGTGTTTAGCAGCACTGGGACAGAGGTTCAGAGTGGTTGCAAGGGAAACGGGACACACAGTGGGCTGTAGGTCATCAGGGTGACACTGGCGCACTGCCCTGGCTTCACCACCGCACAGAAAGCTCCATTCATGTTCCTCCGCCTCCATTCACAAGTCTGACACTTCCTTCACGGGGCAGAGGGAAGGGGCAGTGTGGGACCTTTCCATGAAGTGCAAAGGGCTTTCTCAGCTGAGCAGCAGCCTGAGCTTGCTTCCCACTCACGAGCTGAAATAGCACTCACTTACCTGGCAACTACCAGCAATGAATGTGGCCACGCTTTCCTCTCGGGCAAGTTTTGAAACTTTAGAGAGCTTATTACAGGTTTTTTGGGGTGTGTGTGTGTGTCTGTCTGTCTGTCTGTCTGTCTTATTTTTAGTGTTTATCAGGGAGAGAAAGGAAATGTGGAAACATAAAAAATAATAAACAGCTCAAAAGAAAATATGGGGAACAATGAAACTCACAGCATCGCGCTTTTTCTTTCTATGCTAACCTAGAAATAGATGCGAGGTCCTGATGTGGGTCCTTTAATTATGGGGCTTATCTATCGTTCCACTAGACATTATTTTCTTCCTCAGGAGAAAAGCAGTGTTTATTATCACAGGTGCCAAAACACGGGAGAGAAAAACAAGCGGAGAGGTTACACTTAGTCACTCCAAGTGGGTTTCATATTTGCTTTTGGCTTGTTCCCAAGCCAGGAGCCTGTAAACCGATTGAGCGGGCGGCAGAGGGCCTTCTCAGGTGCACATTGCAGAGATAGGCGGGAGCAGCAGGTGCTGAGCGGATGGAAAGATAAGCTCAAGCCGCTCTTGGTGACACTTCACTCGCTAGCTAAAGAAGGGCTTTTGCAAGACCATTGTGCTACTGTTCAAATATTTACTCATCAATTCTGGCAAGGAAGAGATTGTGGTCACCTGGTGTAGAATCCCTCGACCTGTCTCATCTGTAACAGTGCCTCAAGGGCCCCAGAGAAGGGGGCGCTTTGCTAAGAAAGAGGCATGAGCTTCCTTCTTGGAGTCACAGGTACACCCAGCGTGGGCTCAACCAAGCATGTACGATTTAGCAGGTTTGCATTTGGCAGAAGCTTTTTTTTTTTTTTTTTTTTTTTTTGCATGTCATGGCTGTTTATTTTAGCAGACAACTTGCTAGTGGGGCGGATTAGGATGTTTACTAGACGGGTATGCCTTCCTCCTTCTCTGCCACTCATTCCCCGTGAGGCAGGAGGTCACTCCATGTGAGCAGGACTATTTGCAAAGAGGAGGAAGAGGTGAGCAGGTATCTAGGATGCAGTTCACCTTCCAAATGTTGGAACTGGTGTTGCTGTGTACTTTAAAGTTCAGCTTTATTATTTGCACATCCATGAGTTTTAGACTTTAAAAGAACACACCAGGGTGAACTTAGGAAGGGGAAGAAATCAGAGAATTCTTTATCAAAAGACACTGCCGAGGACTTTGGTGTCACACTTTCAGTATCTGACCAGTCCTCTTGGTAAGTTTGTTTTGTTTTGTTTTGTTTTTCTTACTTAAAGGAGCCCTGCTGTCACCATAGCCAGCCAGCCATTCATTCACACACATGGCTCAAGTAATAATTCAGTTGCTTCCTCTCTGAAGGTAGAGGACTTAATGAGAAACACAGATTAGGGTCTCAGATCTGTTCTGAGATTAAGATAAGGTGCCCTAGCAGAAAGCTTGAGGCTAAATGAAAGACAGAGAAAATAGCTGTGCTTTTCTGGGAGAAAGTGTTGAATGAGGACTCACCAACTTTTAAAACATTTTATGTGGCTCGAAATAGTTTTCCTGTACCCTGAGAGCTCTGTGCAGCGATGTTACCATTACGCCTCACGATTAATCTACTGTTTACATGTGTTGTTTAAACTTCCTTTAGACTGCATATGGTTCACATAAAGCAAACTCCAGGGCCCTTTGGGGTTTTGTATGAAAATGATCATTTGTGAAAGGAAAACAGAGCTTCCGATGTCTCATTTTGGTTAGGCTCTCTATAAAAAGGCTGGGGAGCAGTGCAGTCCTGCGGCCCCGAGGACAGGCTGTCAGACCCCGTCGTCCTGGCACAGCCTGAGGGAGAGGGTCCACGTGCGTGCGGCAGCGCTCACTCAGAGCCGGTGCGGGAGCCGAGCGGCCCCCAGGGGGCAGGGGAAATGTACCCCCGTTTCCAGACGGCCAGCCCTTAGTGGTAGAGCCCTGAGATTCTGAGAAGCATACGGTCTGCTTTATTTAATTTCCTCCCATTTACCAAGAGCCACAATCTATTTTCGTAAAGAAATTCAGGAAATTGGTAAAGCACTTGACTGCATCCGTTATGTATCAGTAATTAACATGATTGTCACGTTTTTCCTGGCTCCGTGCTGCCCGCTGCCTCCCTCACATGCCTGGGACCGCTGAGAAGGTCCTGGTAAGGGGAGTCGCCGCGCTCCAACCACCCAAACAAAACAGCTCACAAGTTCTGCAGGGACGTGCGCTTCCTCGGCTTTGCTACCAAACGCTCCTAACTTGGGAGATCTTCCATCCTGATTCCCGCATACTTTCCAAAGAACCCTTTTCACTTTTCCCACTGTGAGTCCTTGGCCCCCTGGGATAGAATGAAGGAAATGACCCTGCGTTCCAGGGTGCCAGCGCCCCCTCTCCAGCTCTGATCCTCGCTCAGCTGAGCCTGTCCCCTCAGGTCCCACAGCCGCCCCGCAGGGGAGGCCGGCTCGCCTACCTTCATCAGCCACTGCGTGTTGTTCTCCATGATGTTCTCGAGCACCTGCAACCTCTGCACCGAGTCGTCGTAGTCCAGGGGCGCGTCCCTCTGCACCGCGTTGGACACATAGGCGCTGGACGGAGAGCGGCAGCTGTCCGTCTCTGGCAGCAAGAAGGTGTAGCTGCACGGCCCGTGCTGGACCTGGTACTGCTTTCTCCCCGTGCTGTCCACGCCCTTCCGAAAGTTGTTGTAGGCTGCGGCCAAGACAAGATCACAGCCCAGACTAAAGAAAACAATCTGCCACATTCTCTCTTTCTCTGGGTAATAAACCACCAGCGGAGCGAACTTCCAGGCACATGAGAGTGCAGAGCCCCAGCCCTGGAGCCTGGTCTAGAGCGCAGGGCTGAGCTGCCCGGCCGAGCCCATCAATGAACGCCTCCGTCTGCAGCCGCGGGCCGGGCTCCTGGTGCTGTCTGCTCTCCAGGCACGCAGTGAACTGTCAGATTGCGGCTGGAAGAGCAGTCCTCTCGCTAGCTGGCTCGCCGGCTCGCCGGGCAGGGCTGTGTGGGCTTCACGGAGCTGCTTTCACGTTTCTTTGTTGCTCTCTCCCCAGATTCTCCCGTGTCAGTATCCGAATCAATCACTTTCCTTTCCTTATATGATAAGTTGATAGGGCAGTCCGTGGTGGGGCAGTCGGCTCCGCCCTCCAGCCTCTCCCTTATCTTCCTGTAGGGGGTCACTAGCCAGGCAGCAGGAACAATCGGAGCAAGATGCGGGTCCTGCAGGCAGGGCCAGACCGCAGACAGCCTCTGGGAACGGGGACCAGTCACAGGACCCCTGGCCCGGCGGAGGGACCACCCTAATTAAGCATTTCCTAGAGAGAGCAGCAGTCGGGCTCTTGTCTGAGGCTCCTTTTAAAGTGCTCAGCTGGCAAAGTATCTGAGGTAGTAACTGTAATTTTTAAAGTACAATGAAGGTTCCTGTTTTTCCCTTTAGGAATAAAAATACTACAAATATGTCAGGACTTTGGTTTGTTTTCATTGTGGCAAATAAAGAGGAAGATGTTTGACGCTTGTAAGCGGTGCCTTTTCAGAGGGGAAGTAGTTCAAAAATCCAGTGTCACCGAAGAGTATCAGCTCAGCTATGAAAAAATGTTCATGTTCAACCAGCTTGATTCCATTAACTCAAGTTAGATCAGTTTCAGAGCCCTGACATGTGTTCTTTTAAACAAAATATCCACTTAGATATTCAAAATAAACTTTAAATATACTGGACTGATTAACAGTGTATGAAGTTACAACAGATAGAGATATCAGAATTTTCAAAGTATATTAGGAAAGGAACACTTAACCTTTATTAAATCAGGATTCGCTGAAATCTCGTCATTTTAGAACGTTATCAATTAAATCTGCCCCACCGGTGTTGGACTCAGGCGAATCAATTCCCTTTTTGATTAAGCTCCAAAGTCCTTATCTATGAAATACAGGGGCTGCTCTGCCTAACTCTAAAGCTCTTCTGTCTCAGTGTGACGGCCGTATTGGTCCTAGGAGGGATTTCCTCTAATAACTACCAGTCCTGCTTTGGAGGTCGGTGGCATGCTCGCTCACCAGCGCAGGTGATCAGAGATCAGCTGCGAGCCTTTGCTCTCATCTGCTTCCATCTTAGTGTTCAAGGTTTACTTTCCCGGGGAGTAAAACTCTGAGATACTGACTAGCAGGACAGAATCTGCCTGTGAAGGTGCATATCAGTCCAGGTCATGTAAGGTCAGTTTTCAAGAGATTAGGGAACTGTGATTTTAATTGATAGTGAAATCTGGACTTTGCACAGTGAATTTTGTTTTCCCAAAATCTGCTTTCAGGAGACCTAACCAGACCTTTAGAAAAATCTATCCTATTAATGCACTGACTCCCATATTACTTCTAAACAAGGGTTCTTAATGTAGGGTCCATGGGCAGAATTCAGGAGGTCCATGAACTTGGACAAGGAAAAAACATATCTTTATTTTCACCAATCTCTAAGTGAAATGTGATGTTTTCTTGATCTGGGAATAGTGCATGAACAGCAGCTGTCCGTATCTATGGCGTTCTCATCTGTAGAAATCATAGATATTCTGATTACAGATACCTCAAGCTAGCTTACACTTACACTCAGCACTACCTTGGTATTGAGAATTTGAATAAGGGAGCAGATATCATCCCCTGAGAAGGGGTCTGTAGGCTCCACAGTCTTCCAAAGGGTTCTGTAGCTCAGAACAACCAGAACTCGAGTTCTGGAGGGGGCATTTGTAGAAGAGGGAGTTTGATTTCACAAGATAGAGGACACGGTTTCTTCTGAGGGACAAATGAAAAGATAACACCAGTCCCAGTCTGATGGCAAACGGTAGAGGAAAGCAGGTAGATCTTAGAGACACACCTGGCACCGGCTGAGCTCAGCCAATGCCTAGGTTCTCCCAGCCTCAGTTTCCCTAATTGTAAAACGAAAACTATCTTCTCTGTCACTGTTCACATTAAGATGGTATGTAGTAGTAATTTAGAAAATTAAGTCCTTTTCCTTATAGGCACTTTTATTAAGCAGAAGCCAGCTCTTGCAGCATTAGACAGTATAACTATTATTTTCTGATTCTATGTGAACCAATAGCATAGGGTGCCCATTTTTTCTTCTAAGTTTAATCGTCTTTTGAAAAAGCATACTGTATGGTGTTAATATTGCATACGTGGTTTGAAGAATCATCTGGTTGTATCCCAGGAAGCGGAGACACCACACTGGTCGTCCACCGACACTCTGTGGGTGCTGGGGCGGGAGACTCACGCATCTGGGCTTCTGACCTGAAGAAGCTCACGGTGTCCGGGCAGGGCTGGGGGACCGTCAGCCAGCAGGGTGTGATGAGAAGGGACTGAGTGCACCTGGAGGAAGGTGGCGCAGCTCTGGGGACCAAGGACCCGCATGCAGCTGGCATGGGCACAGTCCCCATCCGGGTCCTCAGAATCGGAACATGGGAGGAGCTGCTCTCTGTAGATACTGAAACAGAAATTATTGGAACTAGAGATCCGGGGGAGCTCTGCTTAGCCCAGGAGCTGGCACCTTTGCTGTGAAGGGTCAGAGAGAGGGTATTTGGGACTTTGCCGGCCTGCCTGCCTGTCACGGCTGCTCAGCGCTGCAGTGGAGGTGAAGGCAGCCGATCCCAGCACATAGGGAGCAAGCTTGGATTCAGGGCTGGGGGACGATGTAGCTTTATTCACGGATACTAATGTGTGGGCTTCTTCTTCTCACATTCATCAAACCATTTTACTTCAACTTTTTTCCATCATTTAGGAATGTAAAGCTCACAGATGATGCAGGTTACAGCTGTATTTGCAGACCTCTGCGTTAGAGCCCAGCTGTCCCCTGGGGGACGGGACGTAGCCACTGAGGCCACGGTGCAGCACGCAGCCGTGGAAACAGGGCGTTCCCCGCCCCTCTCAGTGCTCCTGGCAGATCCAGGACTTGCAGAGGAAGGGGCTCTTCGAGGCTGGGGTGAGGCACCACGTGGGGGAGGCAGGAAAGAGACGCCGGCATGGTGTAGCCATGGCTCGGGAGGCAGGCCTCAGGCCAGCAGGCCAGGAACCACGGGCGTGTGCGCAGTCAGATGGAGGCGCGGCAGGACTGGAGAGTGTGCCACCGCAGAGGACACTCGGAAGACCCCGGCAGGACGGCCTCGCTGCACCTGCTGCCGTTGCCTAGGAAACGCAACTGGTGGCCCCTGTCCCTCCACCCTCTAGAGGAGACGCCACCAGGGTCTTCCGGACTGTTCCTTTTCCACAGAATCTCGGGTTTTCTCCTGTGAGCTGCTGACAGGACAGCTAGAAGCAGATGAAGATATAAAAATGAGAAATATTATTACAGGCTTCCCAAAAGCTGCCTGCCTGCCGCCCAACCAAATTCCACACACACAAACCCCCCTGCCCCCGGCCCCAACAGTTTTGCCAAACAGCTGTGCGGTGCGCTATTTTTTTCTTAATAATGTTTGTTTTCTCCCCCGGGTTGGATATCATCAGCTGTAACTTCGGAAGCTCCATTTATCCTCTCAAGAGGTGTCTCGAGTTCTCATTAAGCTCTTTGATGGCACCCAAAATGACGCAATTACCTACTCCACCAAAGAAGAGGCCAGCGTCACCAGGGACCGGGACGGCTGGCCCCGTCCCCCAGGACGTGGTGGAGGTGGAGGATCTCCTGTAGGTGTGCGCCGTCTGGCTTCCCAGGAGAGCAGACTATGGAGACACACACCTGCCATCCGACCCAGAATCAGGCCCCGGGCCACCCCGAGCAGTCTACACAGCCGCGCTCTCAGATGTTTCCTTCCATTTGGGTGGTGTCACAGGAAGCCAGAAGCCAACAAAGGATGCCGACTTTAAATCAGCACAGAGTGGGGCAGCTCGCTGAACCACAGACGCCAGGTAGGATTTGTGAGTGGGCCTGCGTGGCCTCTGCTGTCATCCAGCGATCGGGTCGTATTCAGCCTGTAACCGGGGACCTCTAGCTTTGGCCAGACAGGTGGACAGAAGCAGGGCCCGGGAGACGGCCGGCCTCGCCTTCCCAACTGGTCGAGCCTCCTCGGGAGACACGCGGAAAGCCTCCCAGGCCCACGCACGCTGGGCCCTGCGCCCGGCGCTCGGTTGTTCCCTTGGGGCTGAGCAGCACCTCCTGAGCCAGTCTGCTGTCCTCACCCCTGGCCCGCGCAGCCCCCGCCC
>PVLC010039780.1:0-14134 GCA_004027655.1 Graphiurus murinus
AAAAAAAAAAAAAAAAAAAAAAAAAAAAACCAACAACAAGGAAAAAAAACTTTTTTGGGGGGGTGGTACTGGGGATTGAACCCAGGGGCATTCTACCTCCGAACTATACCCCAGCCCTATTTTTTATTCTTTATTTTGAAACAGGTTCTCACTAAGCTTCAGAGGGCCTCATTAAGTAGCTGAGGCTGTCTGTGAACCTGCGATCTTCCTATCTCAGCCTCCCAAGTACTGGGATTACAAGCGTGCGCCACCACGTCTGGCCAAAAAAAACCTTAAAAAAGAATTTATCATCAGATTTTCTAATACCATCTTATCTATTTCTAATATTTATAATTGTTATTATATAAAATTAATATATAATATGTTATATTAAGATTGTTATATACAATACAATGTATAATAATCTTATGTAATCATTATCAACTCTATGAAGACAGCAGAACAATGTAACCCTTACTATATACTGAGAAAAACGACAGCCAAAAAGTTAATTTGCCCAAGTTCATAAACAATAAAAAATATAAAACCAGAACTCACATCTATGTGCCAGAACCAGTGTCAAATCATCAACAGGTGTAGCATTAACTCTCATAATTCATCCCATAGGTACCCACTCTCAGAATATAATTCAAGTTGAGCTGGGCATGGTGGCTCATGCCTATAATCCCAGTACTTGGGAGGCTGAGAGGGGAGGAACGCAGGTTCGAGTACAGCCTGAGCAAGTGAGACTCATCAACCAAGCAAGACCCTGTACAAACTCCTCTCCCATGAAAGATAAACAGCCTATACTGTCAGGTTCATATTTAGATAACACTGAGGAAAGCACCATTCTGATACACTGTGATTGTACTCTATGATTCTATAGTACTGTTCACAACATGGTTACACTGAAGTTTCACTAAAGGGCTCCAGAATGTAAAGCCGTCTGTGAGACAGACCTAAGGCCTCATCTGGAAAGGCAAAGTGACCGGCATCAGTCACCTGGGCAAGGGATGTGTCACTAAGATGGAGAGAAAAGAGCACGTGGGCGCCACATGAGCTACAGGGTACCCAATATTTATCTAGCTCTTTGGGTCTTAACCAAGAAGGCACTGAATTATCTTGGAGATACCGGGTGCAACGTGTCAGAATCAGTTGTAAGATAGCACTCGCCAAAGGGAGAGTGTAGAAATCAAGGGTAGAAGATCTAGTCAAGATGCCAGCGAAGCTAAGATTAGACTACAGATGTATCAGATAAAGCATTCAGGATCAGACAGGCCTGGAAGCAGCGCTGTGAAAATGTACAAAATACTTAGTGTATACAATTGTAAGCTTCTTAAATTCTTTGTGCTGACTTCCTGGTGAGGAGAGTTGTTTCTAAAAAGGTCAGGTGGCCTCCCCTAGCTTCCCAAGTATACCAGACTAGAACCAAGCCTAGGTTCCAGACTAGTCAGGTTCTGTAGCAAATACATTTAGAGGAAATAAGGCCTTGTGACATTATTAACAGTATGATCACAAACAAGTACTTATTAAGTAACTTCCAATAAAACAATGGACAAAACAAAAACTATTCAAATTTTAAAACACACTTCCATTGGCAACAAAGCACAATTTCAGAAAGCAGTACAATATTTATTATAATACAAAATTATCTTATTTTTATCTGAGTATTTCCTTCGTGTCTGTCTTGCCCCAGCAGAATATAAGTTCCTTTAAAGCTAGGGCTGTATCACTCTTGCTACCCACTGAATCTCTGATGCCTTGAACAGAACCTGGCATAATGAAACTCACCAACAACTGGCCAAGGGGATAAATGAAAACATAATGTAGACTTGGTTTAAGTCAACACCTGCTAGAATACGACCCATGAATCTTTGAGAGCTACAGAGGCGACATGAGAACAAGCGTATAAAAATAGTATTGAATACTCAGTAACAGAATGTCCATTTTTGTTCCTAAGTATGACACAGGCATCTGGACTTGCTGAGGCGGGACACAGTCTATGCTGGGTGAGGTGGGGTCTATCTGCACTGACTAGAACATTTCTTAAGGACTGAGGACTGCACTGTAGTGAACCAGCAATGAACACATGAACTTAGTACTACTTTCTTTCTTTTTTTTTTTTTCAGTACTGGGGATTGAACTCAGGGGCATTTTACCTACGAGCTACACCCCTAGTCCTATTTTTTATTCTTTATTTTGAAACAGGGTCTCACTAAGTTGTGGAGTGCCTCACTAGGTAGCTGAGGCTGGCGGAGAACCTGGATCCTCCAGTCTCAGCCTCCCAAGTACTGGGATTACAAGCATACGCCACCACGCCTGGCTCAGTACTACTTTAATTCAACAGCAGTTCAACAAATACTTACTGAACATCTACTATCTCTGTTCTGGGGGCTGGTGAAACAATGGTAAGGAAAGTCCTTGCTTCAAAGGACCTTGACTTCTAGCAGGCAAGGCAGATATAAATAAACACAAAATATGTCAGGTGGTGATAACAGCTATTAAAAAATTAAGCAATCTGGACAGAGTGAAAGGGGTAGAGTGGGGTGTGAAGGTGCTATTTTCTATTTTCAGTGGTCAGAAAAAGCCTCTCCAGTGAGTCAACATTTGGGAATCTGAAGGAAGTAAATGAGTGAAGTGTTTGGACACGGCCTCGGAGAATTCAGGGCAAGTCTGGGACTAGCTGGGCAAGAGAACTCAAGGCCTTCCTGACCCTTTCCCAGAAGACATGGAAAAACCTGAAAAATCAAAAGACACTTGAGATTGCCCACTGCCCACACATACAATGTATGAGTTTCTGTCACACGCAGCAGGAGAAGTTCCTGAAGGAGAGAACGGCCCAAAGGTAAACGTGAGCAGAGGGGAAGAGAAACTTGCACTGGTTCCATTTTTTTCTTTTTCTTTTTGTGGCACTGGGAAATGAACTCAGGGGCATTCTACCTCTGAGCTACACCCCTGGCCACTTTTATTTTTAAATAAGGTTTTACTAAGTTGCTGAGGCTGTCCTCCAACCTGTGATGCTCCTGTCTCAGCCTCCCCAGTACTGGGATTATAGGGGTACACCACCAGGCCTGGCTCACCCTCCACTTTTTTTTTATCCAAGATATAGAAACCCTTGTTTATTTTCAATGTGCTATTGCAAAAAAAAAAAAAAAAAGTGCTTATACCAATGTGTAACAAATGCACACTGTTCAGAACATCTCTGCAACATAGAGGCTGACAGCACACAAGAGATACACTTCAATCTCTCTGCTTGATGCAGGCCGTGGGAGGTATGTTTGTTTAGGAAGGGAGAACAGAAGGCAGAGGGGCCTTTTCTCTGCTCCCTTTCTTGGGAGAATGCCACTTGGGAGCACCCAGCCCCCACAGTTAAAAAAGCACAGTGTAGTAATCCAAGAATTTAGTTTTACTCTTGAGCTTTCCTTAGCTCCCATGTGGCATGAACTCTGCGTAGATAGTCACTTGTCATGAAGCTCAACCGGAAGGGGTCACATGACCCCTCATTAGTGGTAAGGGGTGAAACCAAGAGCAGGAAAGGACTTGTCAGAGCCTCAGGGGGCTCCTCAGCAATCAAAGCCAAGGCACTGAGTCAGCAGAGGGCTGCTATAAAACCCTGGCCAAACCAACAAAGGAGAGATCCCTCATTAGTCCATCCACTGCAGATGCCAGCAACGGATGCTGGTAAAATGCCCAGGGCTACATTATGTCAACCATAGCTGGTGATCTGCCAGACCAGTCACTCTACAGCTGGAACAGCAACATCTACAGGGCTGACAATAATACCACAAGGTCAATCATCTACTCAAGAAACACAGTAAAAGGGGACACCCTCCTCCCATAACCAAGATGCTAACATAGAGGAGGAATGCGTACAAATAAGAAAAAGACAGCAGAATTTAGACAGCCTGGCCATTTCGACCTAGATGAAACTAAGTGTTACACAGAATTTGGTTATGAATTTCTTCATACTACTCAGTGGAGGAGGATTTACAGGGAAGACCAAATTGGTTATAGACAAGATAAATGACATTTTCTGGGGGGGAGGGAGACGAAGGGCAGGAGATCTCTGCATATACTAACTGGACTACTGGAACCAAATACAATATTGTATGTTTCATACACTAATTTAAAAAGTAACTATTCTCCACTAATAGTCACTGATAACACCAATTCAGCAAATATTTATTGTGTTTACTCTTTATAAAGCCTTATAGTAGATACTATGGCTAAAAAAATAAAATTAGAAGCTGAGTGTGGTGGTGCACACTTGTAATCCCATGTTTGGGAAGCTGAGACAAGAGGATCACAGTTTGAGGCCAGCCTCAGTAACTTAGTGAGGCTCCGTTAAAAAAAAAAAAAAAAAAAAATAGGACTAGGATATAGCTCAGAGGTAGAATGCCCCTGGATTCAGTCCCCAGTATCACAAAAACAAACAAAAAACTAGAAATGAGCTTTGCCTTTAAGGTGAAAAGAGAGATTAAAACATGGACTATTTTAATGAGGTAGAACATAATACATGTCACAAGATACTATGGAAATTTCCAAACAGTTATTAACATGGGATCGATGACTTCAGGAGCCCACAACACCTGTCAGTGCATAGATCACCACGTATGCACATGTACATTTCCTGGTAAAAGGGTCTGAGGTTTCATAACATTCTCCAAGGGGATAGGTAGATAGGCAAAATTATGTACTAGAAAAGGAAAATTAATTCTGCTACAGTAGTCAGGGGAGGTTCTGTGGAGGACAGATCACTCATTCACAAGAAGCAAAATCCAGATATGCAGAAATGGTAGAGGGAAGGCATTCTAGGTTAGGGAAGAACAAAAGCAAAAATGGAAGTATTCTGTATAGTTAGTTTTCTCCATATACTTTATGTTACATACTTACAGTAAACCTCTTCTTTTTCTCTCTGTGTTCATCAGAGCTCGGGATGCTTACACTTGGGCAGCTTTCCTTGTAGTCCATGATCTAATCTTTTTGAGTTTAATCCCAAAAGGACACCAAAAAAACTGAATCCGAAGAAATAAATCAACAGAAGATGTGCACAATTAATCCAAAATATGAAACCTCTTCAAGTGATGTTCAAATTCCATCATGCAACCTTAATCAACAGAAAAAAAAAAAGGATTAGCAGAAAAATTTTAAAATTCTATTATGATTTGTCATTCCTTGTAAGTAGGGCCCATTTGACGTGTATTCTGGCAGGATGACTTGGAAATCCCAGTAGTTTATACACTGAGGCTCATGTGGACTAAGGGCTAACTGTACTAGGATGACCAGAACTTTGCCCTCCTTGTCACCGTGGTCTACTGCTTAAGTGCTGGAGCTCGTGGAGCCCGTGAATCTTTGAAAGCAGATCAGCCTTATCTGGGACCCTCAGGACCCACCTTAGCCCACCCTTGGAGAGACACCTCCACCTGCAGCAGGGGTAATGACAGACGGACGGTTATGAGCTTTACTACCATACAGAGTGTGGTTTCCAGACTTCTTGCATCTGGTCAAACCAGTGGAGGCTGCTAAAAATTCAGATTACTATACTGCATGGTAAGTAATCATCTTTCTCACTTTACAAATGAGGCAACTGAGTCACAGAGAGAGTTAATTATTTGCACAAACGGGATTTAAACACAGCCTTTCTGGCACGAGAGTCCCAACTCTTAACCACTGTGCTGTTTTCAAGACTGTGGATGATTCTTACGCACTGGCCTTGTGATCAGAGACGTAGTAGATCTTCATACAGAACCTATGCAATGTTGATTGTTAATCATTCCACCCAAGGACAATGGGCTTGAGATGTCACACCGTCCCCTTTATTACACAAAGCAGACCATACTCTCCACCGACACCAAATAATACCCTTTTTTTTTGGTGGTACTGTAGACAGAACCCAGGGACATTCTACCTCCGAGCTGTACTCCTAGTCCTATTTTTTATTCTTTATTTTGAAACAGGGTCTCACTAAGTTGTGGCGGGCCTCACTAAGTTGCTGCGGCTGGTCTTGAACCTGTGATCCTCCTGTCTCAGCCTCCCATGTACTGAGATTACAAGTGTGTGCCACTATGCCTGGTCTCGAATAATACCTTTTAAAGGGACTGTATGCCTGGGTAATTTCTTTGGATGATTAATTTCAAGACGTCATTCTAAGCCTAAGCCAGGCCTGGTAGCACATGCTTGTAACTGAGCCTCTGGGCTCAATCCCAGTACCAAAATCATCATCATCATCATCATCATCGCTCTAATAGATCTTATCACTGTAAATAAGTTATATTTAGGTAATGATTTCAAATATATATCAGCAGGCATTGGCTATTCAGATGTAAAGAGCTTTAAGTGGTTATAAGGACACATCCCTTGAGATGATTTGAAACATCTGGCTGGATTTGCTGCTGGAAATGTAGTCAGGAAGGATGTATATGTAACTGATTTGGTTGTCCGAAAACATGCCAATGTCACTGCTCCTTTCTAAACGCACACTGCAGCATCTGTCTGTGAGTTACAGCATCCTCAAGCCCCATGGAAGCAGCTTCTTTGGCCCCAAGCGAGACCAAGCAAGGCAGCACCTGACCAGAGCCCACCCTTTCCCACCTGTAGCAGACAGTAAGAGGGAGAAGATTATGAGTGACACCAGACACACCTCTCCACCGAGAATATGAAATTCAGGAAAGAAAGAGGAAAGAGCGAGATAAGCTGTTCATACAACTACCCAGGGTCATCTAGGAGTACAGGCAGAACAGGCAGTTAAGTGTAGAAGCCTGTATTTAAGGTGTACCCTCAAACCGGGGCCGGAAATTTCACTTTGGCTATCGTGTTAGACTCTCCATATGACCTTCTAAATTCAATCGTCACTCTTTCTGCACCCTGCCACATCCTGGAAGGATGACCTTTTGTCCTCTGGATAGAGTCAACCAATGCAAGAAACCAACAGGAGTGAGATGCTAAGGTTATTTATCTTGTGTGTGCACGCGCACGCGCGCGCAATAGGGATTGAGCCCAGGGGCATTCTACCTCTGAGCTATGCCTCTAGCCCTTGTTTTGTTTTGTTTTGAAACAGGGTTTCACTAGGTTGCTGAGAGTCTAAGTTGCTGAGGCTGGTCTTGAACCTGCAATCCTCTGGTCTTAGCCTCCCAAATATGCCCTGCTCCCCTGGTTCCTGACAGCAGCGATTTCTCTACCTAAGGCCACAGTTTCTACCAGGCAGCCTCTTCCCTCACAGCCACAGGTGAAGGCCTAGTAATAATGATTTCCTGACCTTGTTAGTAAAAAGGGTGTTTCACCACACTTTTGCTTGGTTCCCTTAGCGGTGCCCACACCACCTTCATAAACAGTCCTTTTGTTGGATTCCCTTCGTTACTTATGAGTAGGCCATGTGACTGATGCAGTTAACTGGTACAAAAATGACCCCAGGAAACTGCCTAGGAAATAGGATGCATATTTGATAAGCGCCCTGGTAACCTCCTAAGGCAAGGTGGGAGGGGATGGCACACATGTGATCAAATTCCCACAGGAGGGCGCACAGGTGGGGGCAGGGTGCTGGAAATCCAAATGGCTTATGAAAATGCTGATTTACTAGATTTTAACATGGGCGGAGGCTGCTTCTGGCTGTCCATGGGAATGTGCACAAATCAAATGACAGCCTAGGAAAGCTGTGAATTTCCAAACAGATGGTTGGAAAATCTATGGCTATTTTAGAAAGTCTTTTATCTATCACTGAGTTGAAAGCTGTAAGAGTTGCCAAGCTGATAAGACTCAGAGTTTGATGGTAAGGGTGGCGGAGCCAGTTAAACATGAAACCCTGCAACGTCTCATGTGCTAACATAAAACTAGCACTAGCTGGAAAGCAGAATGACTCTGAATCATGCATCCAGGCATCTGGACAGATGAGGCAAAGAACGTGGAACTCCAATTCTGCTGAACTTCCCTGCCAAAGCAGTGACCTGTACCCTCGGAGATACCTGTGCCCCAATAAAACCCTCTGAGGTTGTTTCGCAAGGGGATGCCAACTGTCCTCACTACATATTCCTGCCAGTCCTCATTGCTCCTAACCCAAAAGAGCCCAGGAAGAAGTTCAAAGTGTACTTGAAGAGAAGATTGCCATATGCCAAAAAATCTGCAGAATCTCAACAGTTTTTTACCAGCAGGGATCTAGGAAGCATGTATGGGAATACATTCAAAGTATGTCAGGCCAAGGAGGGTTAAACCTAAGATTTTTAAAATCCTTCCAAGATCTTTTATTGTTCACATTTTATTACAGGTGTATTATGGACACATCAGTTTAAAAAAAAAAAAAAAAGCTTTCTCCTACAGAGCGTACTGGTTGTGTTTTTACCTGCCTCTTCCTTTTCAAAGCATTCCCCAACTCAGTAGACCAATAATCACAGATGAGGACAGCTTCACTGGTTACACAGATCTTAGTCTACAGCACAGGACACAACAAGCTAATCTTCTTAGACTCTTCAATACCAGACACTCCTGGGGCAACCAGGACACAGGCTTCCAGCCCAGGCCCTACTAACATTATAGGAAAGCAGAGTGGCAGCTGCAGGTACTGGACTGACCTGAGTTGTCAAAGTCTCTCCAGGTTGCTCTCACATGCAGCTGGAGATCCCAAAACATAAGATTATTGAGAGTCATTAAAAGGCCAGAATCATACCCTGTGAATCTCTAGGCCTTCCCCAAGATGGATCTGCAGCAGTTCCCTAGGGTGACTATCCACTCCACAAAGGGAAAGATACAATCCTTCCAAATGTTACAGGATGGGATACTAGCTCTGAACTGACTCTAATCCCTGGAGACCCAAAATGTGTTCCCCAGGGTTTATTGTGGGAACCCTGGAGATAAGTTGAGAGGTGAGGTGGGCCCTGGTATTCACAGGGGATCCAGTGGAACCACAGGCCTATTTTGTGCTTATTTTCCTAGTCCTATAATTTTAGTGGAAATAGATAAATTAGTAACTGACCAAATCCCCTACACTGGCTTCCTGTCCTATGTCATCAAAGCTATTGCAGGAAAAAAGGACCATACAGAAGCCTCTAACAAGCATCAAGAGAACCCTTGGGGTTTCTCTACCAAGAGCTGCAGACCCCTTAGGGTTTGCATCAATCGTTGTTCATTTGGTTCCTGGATGACAGTCCTTAGAACTACTTCCCCTAGCCCCACTAAGAAAGTAACAAAACACTATACACATTCCTGTGAGCTCAGGAATAAGTACTACTATTAAAAACTGGAATGATATGGGGGGGGCTCAATACACATTTAACTTGCCTGTTTAGCTAAACAAAAGTCAGCTGGGCATGGTGGTACACACCTGTAATCCCAGTACTTAAGAGGTTGAGACAGGAGGATCACAGGTTTGAGATAAGCCTCAGCAATTTAGTGAGACTCTCTAAAATCTAGCAGGACTCTGTTTCAAAAAAATAAAAAGGGCTAGGGGTATACCTTGGAGGTAGACTGCCCCTAGGTTCAATCCCCAGTACCACCAAGAAATGGGGGAGGGCAGGGAGGGGTGGGGAGGGATGGAGGGAGGGAGGGAGAAACAAGCTCGCTGTAGACTTGCTTAGAGTTTGCCAACAACTGTCAATTTGGTTCCTAGCTTGCTACTAGGCCCAAGTAGAGATTACCTACCTGCCTGTGGAAAACCAAGAAACAGAGTACCAAGAACAGACCATCATGAATATAGCATTATTTGATAAATAATATCTAGCTATAAAACTAGACAAGGAGCATTCTGCTTGGCACAGAAAAGGCAAGACTGGGTAAGTCTGAAAGGCACAAGTAAAGTGGCGGAGATAACTTGCACAGACTCCCCTGGTGGCAGAGTTAGGACTTGAACCTAGGTGGTCTGACCTCAGGGCTCTTATCCATTATACCATACTGCCACCACAACATGTATATGTTCTGCCAAGTCCTGTAGGAACCAATGAAGGTTGATAAACTTATTTTAATAAATTAATTAATTTTTGCAGTACTGGGGCTCAAACCCAGAGCCTTATACATGCTAGGCAAGCATCCTACCACTGATCTACATCCCCAGCCTTGGTTTTTTTTTTTTTTTGAGAAAGGTCTTGCTATGTTGCCCAGGACACTATCAAACTCCTGGGCTCAAGTGATCTTCCTACCTCAGCCTCCTGAGTAGCTGGGAATACAGGTATGTGACAGCACATACCTGGCTTTCATAAACTTACACTTAAATAACTAAAAGTAGAACTATGAAAAAGTAACTGATATTACTGTGAATCCAATGAATATTTATTCTATAAAACTGAAGCAATTAAAATTCTATAAAATCAGCTTCTGACCAGGCAGCCAAATAGAACAGAATAAAAGGGGGATTGACACAAAATCCCCACAACTGAAAAAGGAAAGAACAAAAAGCTATGTTGTTCAAGTAGGAATAAAAGTTGGAGCTTTCTCAAAGGTTTGTAGGTATGTAGGGCTTTTCAAAGAAGGGACACAAAAAAAGATCTGCCTTTGCTCTGCTGGCAAGGTACAAGATACTCTTGTACAGTGGTTTTCAGAAGCAGTTGGCAGGCCCAGGGGCAGGTCATATGGCCCCAATGAGACTAAGTTCATGAGACGTTAACCCAGAATGGAAGAACTAACCTTACTATCCACCTCATGAATCAGTTCAGGCAAATCTAACAAGACAGTTAGAAATGGGTCAGCTGAGAGAAGCACTTTTAGAGGCCAGCCAGGCCTTAGGAGGGACAGTGAATTTGCAAGGTTAACATAATAACTAATAAATATTATATAATGGTTCCTATCTGAGGGTGATTTTCCCTTCTCCCAGGAGGGTGGATAATCGGCACTGTCTGGAGACATTTTTAGTTGTCTCAACTTGGGAGAGTAAAGAGCAATCTATAACCCACAGGACTGCCCCGTAATGAAAAAGTATCTCGCCCAAAAGGTCAACAGTATTGAAGTCAGAAACTAGCATTTATAAAGCACTAATGCCAGAAGTGTTTCGTTGTTGTTTTGTTTGCTGTGGTACTGTGAGATTGAAGCCAGGGTGGTTTTACCTCTAAACTACCACCCCGGCCCTATTTTTTTAAATTTTGAACCAAGGTCTCACTAAGGTCCTCATGAAGTTGTTGAGGTTGGCCTCAAACCTACAATCCTCTGTCTCAGCCTCCCAAGTACTGGGATTCCAGGCATGTGCCACCATGCTCAGCTGCCAGGACTATTTTAAGCACTCTTTGTGTGTGTGTGTATGTGTGGTACTGGAGATGGAACCCAGGGGCGTTCTACCTGAGCCACACTTCCAGCCCTATTTTATTCTTTTATTTTGAAACAGGATCTCACTGAATTACAGATGGCCTCACTAAGTTGCTGAGGCTGGCTATGAACCCAGATCCTCCTGTCTCAGCCTCCCAAGACCTGGGATTACAAGCGTGCTTCACCACGCCGGCCTAAGCACTCTTATCCAACACGTCACTCAATCCTCACAGCAACCTGAGGTAACTATCATTATTCCCATGTAATAGATAAAAAAGAAATGTAGGCTACCTGGAGTACTTCCACACGATCACATATCTGTGGGTGACAGCATCCTGACACAAGAACCCAGCTCACACGCCATGTCCCGCAATTTCTCATGCTACTGTTGCATGTACCCTTCACAGGAAAGGCAGACTTCCGATTCTGCCACCAGGAGAGGTCACAGTCTGGGCAGCATTGCCAGGAGCTGACCCCTGACTTCTCCTTGAAACATCACATGTAAACATCTAAGAGTCGTGGCCCAACACAAGGACAACCAAGGGCTAAATTATGAAATAAAGATAACTCAAGGAAGAATGCTATCAAGGATCTGGGATTTATTAGTTATTTTTATGGTACTGGGGATTGAACCCCAAGGCATTCTACCTCTGAGCTATACCCGTAGCCTAGTTTATTCCTTATTTTGAAACAGGGTCTCACTAAGTTGCAGAGTGCCTCACAAGTTGCTGAGGCTGGCTGCGAACCTGTAATCCTCCTGTCTCAGCCTCCTAAGTACTGGGATTACAGGCGTGCACCACCATGCTTGGCTTATTAGACCCATTTTATTTGCGGTACTAGGGATTGAACTCAGGGGCATTCTACCTTCGAGCTATACCCCCAGCCCTATTTTTTTTTTATTCTTTATTTTGAAACCAGGTCTCACTAAGTTGTGGAGGGCCTCACTAGGTAGCTGAGGCTGGTCTCAAACCCAGATCCTCTGGTCTTAGCCTCCCAAATGCTAGGTTACAAGCATGCGCCACCACGCCCGGCTTCTATTTTTTATTTTGAAACAGGGTCTCATTAAGTTGTGGAGAGCCTCACTCAGTAGCTGAGGCTGGCCGCTGGCCGTGAACCTGTGATCTTCCTGTCTCAACTTCCCAAGTACTGGGATTACAAGCATGCACCACCATGCCCAGCTGGTATCTTGTGTGTGTGTGTGTGTGTGTGTGTGTGTGTGTGTGTGTGTGTGTGTGTTTGTTTTACTGGGCTTGAACCCAGGGGCATTTTTTCTCTGAACTGTACCCTCAGCCCTTTCTATTTTTTTTATTTTGAAGCAGGGTCTTGCTAAGTTGCTGAGGGTCTTGCTTTTAAATACACTTGGCTAGTCAGTATCCACTCTTAACGAAAACAGCATGTGTGTGTGCGTGTGTGTGTGTGTGATTCACACCAGACATAAAGGGAAATAAGAACAAGCCTGTCCCAAAAGAAAGAAATTAGGCCCGAAAAAACTCCAAGTTTTTTTCAGCAGGGGCTAGGATGAGGCACCAGTGTTTGAGAACAATGGTACCTCTACAGGAGGGAGCTGACAGAGCTAGGAAGATACAAAAGAAGTGCCATGTATACAGAATGCAAAACTGTATGTAACTCTCAGGCATACCAAAAAAAAAAAAACCTAGATAACCTTGGATATGGTGTTGATCAAGGCACATTCCATCAAAGAATACCAAAAGAAAGAGAAGATAAGCCACAGACTAAAAGAAAGTATCTGGAAGGCGTTCAACAAAGGATCATTAACCTAAAATATACAAAGAACAACAATAAAAAACAATTGAGAGGGGCATGGTGGCACATGCTCCTAATTCCAGTACTTGGGAGGCTGAAACAGGAGGATCAAAGGTTCAAAGCTAGTTTCAGCAACTTGAGTGAGGCACTCAGAAACTTAGTGAGACCCTGTTTCCAAATAAAATATAAATTAGGTCTGGGGGTGTAGCCTGGAGGTAAAAGGCCCCTGGCTTCCATCCCCAGTACCCTCCCCCCACACACAAAATAATAATAATACTAAGAAATGGGTCAAAGACCTTAACAGACACCTTACAAAAGAAAATATACCAGTGGCAAATAAGTATATGAAAAGATGCTTCATGAAATATGTCATCAGGGAAATTCAAATTAAAACAAGATACCACTATAGACTTATTAGAATGGCCAACATCCAAAAAACTAACACCAAATGCTAGGGAGGATATAGAGCAACAGGAACTCACAGTCATTGCTGATAGGAATGCAAAATGGTACAGCCACCTTGGAGACAATTTGGCAGTTTGTTACAAAACTAAAATATACACTTAACATATAATCCATCAGTTATGATCCTTGGTGTTTACCCAAAGGAGTTAAAAATCTATGTCTACACCAAAACTTGAATATGGATGTTTAAAAGCAGAATTATTTATAATTGTCAAAACCTAAAAGCAATTGAGATGTCCGTCAGGGCTGAGGATGTAGCTCAGTGGTACAGCACTTGACTAGCATGGGAAAGGCCCAGGGTTCAATCCCCAGTACTGCAAAACAAAACAAAAACACCAAGAGGTATTTCAGAAGTAGGTGAATAGAGCCGGGCGTGGTGGTGCACACTTGTAATCCCAGTACTTGGGAGGCTGAGACCTGAGGATCTAGGTTCAAGGCCAGCCTCAGCTACTTCATGAGGCTCTCCACAACTTAGTGAGACACTGTTTCAAACTAAAGAATAAAAAATAAGAGCCGGGCGTGGTGGCGCACGCTTGTAATCCCAGCATTCGGGAGGCTGAGACCGGAGGATCCAGGTTCGCGGCCAGCCTCAGCTACCTAGTGAGGTACTCTGCAACTTAGTGAGACTCGGTTTCAAAATAAAGAATAAAAAATAGGGCCGGGGGTATAGCTCGGAGGTAGAAGGCCCCTGAGTTCAATCCCCAGTACC
>PVLC010039781.1:0-14140 GCA_004027655.1 Graphiurus murinus
TCTTGCAGTTTTTTTGAATTTGCCAGTGCTCACTTTGTGGCCCAGAATGTGGTCTAGTTTGGAGAAGGTTCCAGGTGCAGCTGAGAAAAATGTGAATTCAGCTGCAGTTGGGTGAAATAGTCTATATGTGTCTAATAGGTCCATTTGGTTTATGGTATTCTTTAGGTCTGAGGCATCTCTACTGATCTTTTGTTTAGAAAAATGGTCTAGAGATGTAAGAGGAGTATTGAAGTCTCCTAGTATTAGTGTATTGGGATCTATGTATGTCTTTGTTTCATACAGAGTTTGTTTTATGAAGGTGGTTGAACCTGCATTTGGGGCATAGATGTTAATAATTGTTATTTCCTCTTGCTGGATTTTTCCTTTTACTAGTAAAAAATGACCTGCTTTGTCTCTTCTGATAAGCTTAGGCTTGAAGTCTAATTTATCTGATATCATGGTTGCTACTGCTACTTATCTTCCGGTTCCATGGGCATGGATTACCTTACTCCATCCCTTCACCTCTAGCTTGTGGGAATCTTTGCTTGTAAGGTGTGTTTCTTGTAGGCAGCATATAGATGGGTTCTGGGTTTTGATCCATTTTCCCACCTTGTGCCTTTTTATTGGGGAATTGAGACCATTTATATTCAGTGTAATTATTGAGAGATGATTTTTAATTCCTAACATGTTGAGTTTTGACTTCTGTTTTCAGTGGAGTTTATTATTCTTTGCTTAGTTGTTTGCTACCTGGAAATTATTGTTTCTCTGGTTCTGACGTTTACTCTTTAGTTCTTCTTTGTAGTTAATCTCTTAAAGTAGTTTCTCTAGTGCTGGTTTGGTAGACATAAATTCTTTCAGTTTCTGTTTGTTATGGAAGGTTTTTATATCGCCGTCAATTTTGAGAGAGAGTTTTGCTAGGTATGAGAATCTTGGTTGCAAGTTATTTTCTTTCAGAGTTGGGAATATGTTACTCCAGCCCCTCCTGGCTTTCATGACTTGGTTTGGGAGGTCTGGAGTAATTCTAATTGGCTTGCCTCTAAATGTCACTTGGCCTTTTACTTTTGCTGTCTTTAAAATTCTCTCTTGAGCCCGGCGTGGTGGCGCACGCTTGTAATCCCAGCATTTGGGAGGCTGAGACCGGAGGATCCGGGTTCGCGGCCAGCCCCAGCTACCTAGTGAGGCGCTCCGCAACTTAGTGAGACTCGGTTTCAAAATAAAGAATAAAAAATAGGGCTGGGGGTATAGCTCAGAGGTAGAATGCCCTTGAGTTCAATCCCCAGTACCGCAAAAAAAAAAAAAAAAAAAAAAATTCTCTCCTTATCTTCTACATTGGTCATCTTGATTATTATGTGGTGTGGTGAGCCTCTTCTTTGGTCTTGTCTTGAGGGAGTTCTGTTTGTTTCCTGTACCTGTATATCGACTTCACTTTCTATGTTTGGAAAATTCTGTGATATTACTTCTTGGAAGAGATTGTTTATTCCATAAGTTTCAACTTCTAATCCCTCTTCTATGCCTATTATTCTTAGGTTAGCTCTTTTAAACTTGGCCCAGAGCTCTTCGATGTCCAATTCATACTGTCATTTTTTTCCCCCTAAATTCTGTACTATAGATTCATTTTTGGAATGATCATCTTCTAAGAGTGATATTCTATTTTCCATGTGATCTAATCTGCTGTTTATAGTTTGTATTGATGTCTTCATTTCGATTATTTCATCTTCCACTTCCTTCAATGCTTCTCTTTGGTTCTTTTTCAGGTCATAGAATTCTTTGTTTATTAGTTCCTTTATTTCTTTAAAGCTCTGCCTACATTCTTTCTGAAAATCCTGTATTGTTTCTAGTATTAAAGATCTGAATTGTTCTTCTGGTAATCTCTGCCATTCTGGGTTGGTGAGATCTGTTATTGAGGGGTTGTGGTAGCTCATTGTTTCTTTGTTATTTTTCCTTCCCATGGTTCCCCTGTTCTTAGATTTATATGCTTGCTGCTCTTGCAAGTTTTCTCGTCCAATCTCTGCAGGGGGGAGGGGTTAGGGGTATCTGAAGGTATATACAGGAATAGTTTGCATTCAGTGATAGAGGTTGGGTGAGAGGTCACAGTAATGCATGCAGGAATAGGGTAAAGAAGAGAGTATGTTCCAGTGGAATAAAAGGTTGAGTGTGTTGAGGTGATGTATTGTAACAATTAGTGATAATAGAATGTCAGGAAATTCTGGTAGTCAATATAGAGTTTTGAGTGTGATAGTATGAGGTGGTCTTGATATGAGACAGGAAAAAAGAAAAAGAAAAGAGAAGAGGTAAATTGTTGAGGGGAGGAATATATAGGAGAGAGAGGAGGGGGAAGCTTGTAAAAGGGAAAAGGAGGGGATTCAACAAGCTGAGCAAGAAATAACGAAGCAAGCAATCATCCAAACAAAGATAAGTAAATCAAGGCAATACAAAACAAATACTGAGTAAAAACAGATAAAACATAGCACATTAAAGTAAACAAGACTAACAAAGAAACAAAAACCCAAAACATAAAAACAGCAACCAAGCACTAAGACAAGCACTCTGCTAGTTCGTAAGTACCGAGCTTAAATTTTCGAGTGTGTCTCTGGCATTTGTATTTGCCCAGTCAGTGCAGGTAGGGGGTTTGTTGCTGCTAGCTTATGTCTCTGGGCTCTTCACAGGGGTTCCCGCAAGTCAGGGGTCCTATTCAACTTATAGATCCCTGTTGCTCGTATTTCCATTGTTGTTTGTTCCACCCCTGGTCGCTGGGGGCGCTGTAGGTCAATGGAGGACTGGATACCTGGGGGGATGTTGTATGGGAGGTGCTGGCATGCAAAATGGCTCCCGCCAGCTCGTGACTCCTGCGGCTCGTGGCCCCCGCCACCAGCTCGTGTTGTGCGGTGCCCGCTTCCTTCTTTCCTGGAGTCTGCAAAGCTCCACTCCTCTTTTTTCTGTCAAGAAGTTGCGTTTGCTGCTGTCCTGGTTCAATCTCTGTTGTGCAGTCGTTCACCCAGTCCCTGCCGTGGTGCCTTGGAAATGTCCCACTGGAACTTACTCTGATCGTCCCACGTGTTCTGTGGCTGGTGGGGAGTTTCCTGCCTGCATAGAGTGTGGGGTCCCAGGGTTGCACACGCCACGCCTGTTCACTGGTTCTAGGTCCTGGTTCCGCTGAGTCTGCAGCCCGCGAGGGGCCTGCGTGGAGCCCTCGGCTCGCAGGGAGCCTGTGCTTGTTGGTGTCCTTTATTTCCCGAACAGTTCTCCAAGTCCTATTCCATTGTGGTTCAGCTTTGATTTTTCCTTCTTTTAAGAAGCTGGGGTTTTTTTGGCAAATTTGATTCGAAATCACAGCGTCTGGATAAAGGCATTTCACTCAGGCACCATCTTGAATCCTCCCTCTGTTGTGAGGATTTGATGAATTCTGCTGTTCTAAGAGGTTACTAATTCTATTTTATGTTTCTCTATTTTACTATTGAGCCCATTTATTGAAAGTTTTACTTGCTATTGTATTTTTCAATTATTTAATGTTTCTTTTTTTCACAATTTCTATTTCTTTGTTGAGATTTCTGATTTTTCACTTGTTTAGAGAGAATTTGAAGTTACCAATGAATGTATTTTTATGATTGTTGCTTTAAATTTCTTTTTGGATAATTCCAAAATCTTACCATCTTGGTGATTATGTCAGTTGATTATCTTTGTTCATTTAAATTGTGATTTTCTTGGCTTTATTTGGTACTGATATGTTTATGAAAGTACATCATGTGCATTAGGATGTTCCCCCCTCCCCCATCACCTTCAGTTAAGTCAACTTCTTTGCTCTTCTCAAAGGATAAAGGACATATTTTTTTCAATTTCCAATATGTTATGGTCCAAATACTTTGTGTAATACAATGAAATTATTTAAGAAAGACAAAAATATTAAAGGCATATAAATGCAAAACTTTAAAGTTGCATTTGCTAGTAATATTCATATTCTTTGAGTTGGAAGTTTCTTAACCATATAGCTTACATTTGAGTCAGTTTTATATTTGTATTAAAAACTGAAACCATTCATAAGAATGCAGGTCTAATTTGTTACTTTCAATTTTCATGTCTAGTTTATCTCCAAATAGATTGCTGATAAATTGTAGAAGGATGTTGATCATTCTGATTTATCTACAAACATAGGGAAAATTTAAGTCTGGCAACTGGACTGTTTGGGCTTAATTCTGTGTTCCTCCTGCTGTCATAAAAAGGGTGTAAGGCTGCTTCAGCACTACAATCTTTTTATGGACTCCCTTACCAAGGAAGGATCCACTAACTCTATTTTTAAAATCTTATAATTGTTTACTTGGAAGTTCACTAAATAGCAGTAGTATTAGAAGCAATCAATAAAAGAATCATGTTCATGCAGTTGCCAGAGTTAGCATAATGAATGGTAGAAAATCAGATATATTGATTTCAAATTATATAATATCAATTATACAAAGTAATGAAGAAAGATTATAGGTTTTCAGAAATATATATGTAGGGGTGCATTGGCATTAAAATTCAAAAGCATAGTTCGATTTTGCAACTATTTGGTAAAAACTATTTGAAGGAGGTAGAATAAATTATTTTAAATATATGTAATTAGGAATATGTGGTGAGGTGTATTTATAGAAAACAAGTTTTGTAATTAATGCTATTAATATGTAGCTAGAAATGTAAGAACATTTGTATCATTAGATGCAGTGTATTCATAGAGTTTGGTAGATTCCACTCTACTTCTCCTTGAGTAAGCCCAAATACACTAGGGTAGGGCTCATATGCAAGGTAATTTGATTCAAATCAAATTATATAATGTGAGAATGTTAAGGATATTATCTATAAATAAATAAATTAGTACAGTAGATTATGTTTAAAAATTAGACTAATAATAACAAAAATTTTTAGACTCTTTTTTAGTAAATAAACACATTTAAGATTATCCCTTAAAAAGATATTAAATGCTTAAAATAATAACCTTTGCAGGTGATCTTCCTGAAGCAGTGATTGAGAGCTTCATTTATTACATATTTCTCTTAAAATATCACCATAAGTAACGATATTTACTAAGCTCTTGCCATGTGTTATAATTATCATAGCAATCCTATGAACTCTATACTATTGTTTTCCCCTCTTTGTATACAAGAGACTTGATGCTCAGGTTCACAAGTAGGTACTATGCCTAAGATCACTCAGTAAGTGGCAGAAGTAGGCTCAAACAGAGGGATTCTGGCTTGCATTTCCATACACACACACACACACACACACACACACACACACACACACATTGGTGAGAAAAATAAAATCTTTACGAAGTTCCCATAAAATTCAATCAATTTTTGGATCAAATAATTTCTGAATAATATTAGTGTAACAGATTAAAAGGAAAAAGGATACATCTTGAAATAAACAGTTTTTACATCTGCTTGCCAATTTGTGGAAAGGGAAACACATACACTGATTTGCCACATTAAAACAATTTCCCATGTTAACATGAGTGTGAATAATCTGTTTAGTCAATGCAGGGGTGGTTTTCTATTTGGGGGCTTTTATATAGGAAAGAGGCATTTTTCAGGAAAACTTTGGTTTCCTTTTACAGGCACAGATCAGGTCATTGTCTGCTCTGAGATGAAAGGCTATCTGTCATACTTCTGAGCACAGTGCAATGTTTGTCTCATTTTAGTTACATGCTTCACCTCTGGTCTTTTGATATTAC
Organism: Graphiurus murinus; assembly: GCA_004027655.1. NCBI lineage: Eukaryota > Metazoa > Chordata > Mammalia > Rodentia > Gliridae > Graphiurus > Graphiurus murinus. The sequence goes on from PVLC010039781.1 coordinate 5,684, forward strand.
TTTATAAGCCTATAAAATGATGAGAGGCATAAAAAATGATCTCATACACTTTGGTAGAAAATACTGTAAGCCCTTCCCAGACCTTATAATGTTCCAATTTTTCACCAAGCTTTATCAAAGTTTAAAATGCAGGTTAAAGACTGATAATTAACTGCTTAACACATTTTAATTTTGATTAGTTTCTTTTTTTGTACATCAAATATACAGCAATTTTACAATCCAGTGTAAACTGTTTTTTTGTTGATTATTAATGACTGACAATTTTATCAAATCATACTGAATCATGGAAATGTTTTCACCAAGCTGAAATCAATTGTGATTATTAGTGTGTTTACTAATATATGTAAAACACTTGTAAGGAAATAATAAATGCTGTGAGTTTGTGATTATTACTGGCAAGGGGCAATACATAAATTAGTAAAATTCTATATCAAGAGAAAAAACATTTTGCTAGAAAAATATAGACAAGTATTAAATAATATATTAGTTTTTCATAACATATTTTATCAGCTAATAATTCCCAAGGAAAAGTCTTTAAAATAATTATTTTTATATTAATGAAATACATAAAAATAAATGCATAAAATTGGTTTTGGATTTTATTAACTATGACTATAATACATACAACTAATATTATCCAGTGCAATATTTTTACAAGAATACATTTTTGATACATTTATGTTAGTGTAACTGCCAAGAAAAATATTGGGAAAACACTTTAGCTTAATGAAGTCTATGAAATTTAGTACTGTGCACATGGTTTGATAATTTTGATAAACTTTTGACCAATTGCTTAACCAGATATCCTTGCATTTAGGTAAAAGAAAGCAGGGCACAGTTATGTAAAATAAGAGTATATATATATCCTAAATAAACTTTAAAAATAAATTTTAATAATTCTTTGAAAGTAGGTAATTTCCATGCTTGCAATATCTCTACATTTAATAGAACTTCATAATTCTTCTAGTTGTGGGCATGTAATAAAATCATCAAGGCATCTTCATCAAAACTACTTTATAAATCTCTTTCATTTGGTTTATGTCAGCCTGTGAAATATTTTTAATTGTTTAAAGCAAAAGCAGCAGCTATAAACATAAATACACATGCATCAGTGTGATATTTTGGTTTTCATTATTTTGATAGATACTCAGAAGTGGTATTGCTGGATCATATGGTAGGTTCATTCCCACTCATCTGAGGATCCTTCATATTGTTTTCCAAAGTGGTTGCACTAATCTGCAGTCCCACCAACAATTTATTAGGGTTCCCACTTCTACACACCCTTGTCAGCATTTGTTGTTTTTGATGATTGCCATTCTAATTGGGGTTACGTGAAATCTCAAGGTAGTTTTGATTTGCATCTCTCTGATTGCTAATAATGTTGAACATCTCCTCATACATTTATTGGCCATTTGTATTTCTTCTTTTGTGAAATGTCTATTTAGAACCTTTGCCCATTTTTTGATTGGGTTATTTGTTTTCTTAGCTGTGAGTTCCTTGAGTTCTCTGTATATTCTAGATATTAGTCCTCTGTCAGAGGAGTAGCTGGCTAAATTTTTCTCTCACTCTGTGGTCTTTCTGTTGAGGTTCTTGATAGTTTCCTTTGCTGCACAGAAGCTCTTCAGGAAGGTGACTTAACTGAAAATGATGGGGGGGAGGCACCCTAATGCACATGATGTACTTTCACAAACACGTCAAAATCAATCACTAAACTGAACTTGAGGAAGAGGGAGTGGGGCAGGAATTGGGGAAGGGTTAAATGAGAAATGTGTGCATGTATGCCTTTACCAGCTTGTTCCTAACAAAGATGTATGATTATAATGCACCAATAAAAATAAATAAAAGCAGCAGGTTTGTAATACACTATCATTATAGGACAGAAAAAGTTTTTTTCTTTGTTTATTCAAGTGGTATTTTACCATGCTCTATTATTGTGTAAGTAATTACAGTCTTTGTGATTTATACTTTGCCTTACACACACACACACACACACACACACACACACACACACACGCAGAGTGAAGATTATTGATTAGTCAATTTGTATAACAAAAAACACAAAAAATTCACCATAGTCATCATTCCTTATCTGCATGGAATACATTCCCATTCCCCTGCTGAAAGCTTAAACCCATGTGTAGTATAGAACCTTATGTATACCCTTTATATATTATGCTTTTTTTCTTTAAGTACATATTTATGATAAAGTTCTATTTATATATTAGGCACAGTAAGAGATTAATAAAAATGACTGATAACAAAATAGAACAATTATTATAGTATATTATCATAAAAGTTATGTGAATGTTGTCTCTATTTTTTCTCAAAATATCTTATTGTGCTATGCTCATTTTTATTATTCATGGAGTGAGGCAATACAAGAACTACAAGATGAAATTAAGTGAGGTGAAAGACATAGCACTGTGACAGAGCATTATGCTATTTTTTAAGGGTTACTTGACCAATTATGCAATATTATGATAATTGATCTAACAACAGATATAACTACTAAGTGATGAATGTGTAGGTAGTATACACAGTATGGTTATACTGGGCTGATTCACATATAGGAAATGTAGAAACAAAATATGACATTTATCATGGTATTCAATTTATAAATTGTTTATTTCTGAAAATTTCCATTTAATATTTTCAGACTATGGTTAACCATGGGTAACTCAAATTGTGGAAAGCAAAATAGCGGACAAGAAGAAATTACTATATCAGTCAGTATTTGACTTCAAATGACATTATTCTAATTAAAATTTTAAGCACATTTTTCATTGTATTATAAAATAAAACACAATTTCCACTTAAGAATAAATGTACATTGAGCAGGGTATGGTGGTAGACACTTGTAATTCCAGTACTTAGGAGGCTGAGACAGGAGGATCACAGGTTCAATACCAGTCTCAGCAACTTAGTGAGACCGTGTTTCAAAATAAAGAAGAAAAAGTAAGTCTGAGAGTGTAGCTCGGAAGTAGAATGCCCTTGGGTTCAATTCCTAGTATCTCAAAAAAAAAAAAAATTAGATGCACATTAATCAATTCAAAAACATGGAAAAGGCAATTGATGAAAACCAATATAATAATAAAGTGTCTAGTATTTTGTTAAGAATTATCTATCCTTCAAAATAAAATATGTAATGCCTTTAATAATGGCAAGTTCTTCAATTAATTCTTGATTCTATCATCATCGTTTTTTAAATAAGGTCCAACTCACCAACTGACAGAATTTTAATATGCCAACTCAGCTAACTCTTAATTATCTTTAAAAGGTATGTTTACTTCTGGTCTGGGCAATCTAATGCAGAGTATGTAGTACAACCATACTGGAAATGGTACAAAAGCCAATCAAAGGAGAATTCTGAAAGGTGGTAGGTAGGCCATTCTAGGACTGGAGGAAGATGAATGTGAGATTGCCTTTGCATGCTCCTGGCAATCAGAAGCAGGGAATCTTGACTTGATACTTTTGGCCCCCCAACTTAGCAACAGAAGTCAGCACCACGGATTTATTGCTCACCTGATTCAACAAGGAGTTTCCCTGACAACACAAGTACATCAGTGTATTGATGAAGACTCCAGTAAACAGTAACCCTAGAAACGATCTCAGGTACAGCCTATGATGGACCTACTCCACTGAGAAATACTGAAGTAACTCCTCAGTAAGAATGATTGCCAAAGAAAGCCAGCTGACCTAGGAAGCCACTTTGTCTTCATGAAACTGAGATTACCCTAAAAGGTCAGGAGACACCCAGTTGGTTAAAAATACAGTTTAACATTTACTTCTAAGTCCAGGTGTAAAAAGGATATAATTTTTGCATGATATCTGAAATTCAGATTGAAACACACATATTTGCCAAAGGATGCTCAATTGTTACAATACAAAATAGGAAAAATAGGAAAGGAAACCAATGAAACATTGAATCAAAAACAGAACAAATAGCAAGATTATAGACTTGGAGAACATTGATTGAATTAAAAATGAGCACTGATTATCTTTATTAACATATTAATTATATAAGTTAATAATATGCTAAACTGTAGCAAAAAATTAAAAGTGGCTGTATTGATATTAGACAAGCAAACATTAGGAAAAGACTAACACCAAAGATAAAGAAGATGATTTTTAAATTCTAACATGAATAATTCATTAAGATGGCAAAACCTATAAATATTTATGTCCGAAATAAGCGAGATTCAAATAATTTCAAGAAAACACAGATGGAATTACAGAAGAAATAAATCAAAGATCATAGTCCAAGATTTAAATACACTTCCTTCAGTAATCAATAGAATTAGTAAGCAGAATATTAACAAGAATATAAAAATAAAAACAGAATATTATTATTATTGACCAATTTGGCCAATTTAGCATTCACTGAACATTCCACTCAATAACAGAAAACTATACATTGCTATAAATTGTTAAAATGGAACATTTATCAACATAGATCATATCCTTGACCATAAATAAGATATCAATAACTTTAAAATCATTCAATTGTTGCAAGCCTTTCTTGTTCCAAAAAAATTTCATTAGAAACCAACAAAAACATCTTTGGAAAACTCTCAAGTATTTGGAAATTAATTATCAACACTAAGCACCTATGATTAAATGGAAAAATCTATAATATTATGAACTGAATTAAAAATAACTACATAATAGAATTTGTGAAATGGCATTAAGCATTACTTAGGGGGAGGTATAATTTACTAAATGCTTATAACAGAAAAATAATGATCTCAAATCAATGAACTCATCTTTTGCCTTAAAACAAAAAAAGAAGAAGAAAGCACCACTCGTGACTCGTGTAATCCTAGCATTTGGGAGGCTGAGGCAAGAGGATTGTACCTTCAAGACTAGCCTCAGCAACTTCGTGAGACTCTCAGCAACCTAGCAAGACCCTGTTTCAAAATAAAAAATAAAAATAAAAAATAAAAAGGACTGTGGGTGTAGCTCAGAATGGAATGTCCCTGAGTTCAGTACCCAGTATGAAAAAAGAGGAGGAGGAGGAGGAGGAGGAGGAGGAGGAAGAAGAGGAAAAGGAGGAGAGAGAAAAACAAAGAAATAGAAAAGCAAATGTAATAAAAAACAACTGGAAGAAAAAATATAATAAAAATAGATTAATGAGTATAAAGCAGAAAAAAACAAAGAAAGTTAATTTGAACCTAATTATAAAAATAGGGAAAAGATCCAATTGTCCAATATTAAGACTGAAAGAGTCAATATCTTGTATGGGGAAGGGGAGGGAGTTGGGTGGGAGCTGGGGGAAAGTCCACCAAGTACTGTGTGCGTGTATGTCACTATCAGTATAAGATACATTATGATGTGACACTATGATGCACAAATAAAAGCATTAGAAATGAAAAAGGTAATATTACTAAAAAATCTATATAAACTGCTAAAAGAATTATAAGAGTAAATTAGGAAATGCAGGCCTAAAAATTAGACAACTAAAATGGGGTGATTACCTTGAAAGAAACAAACTATCAAAGCTTGCTTAGGAAGAAATAAATAACCTAAATGATCATATATTAAATATATTATTTTAAAACCTCCCTACAAATATATCTCTAGGCCTGGATTGCTTCAATTCTTCCAAATATTCCAAGATAAAATAGTAGTAAATTACTAATTTTTTAAAGAAAATTGAAAATTAGTTCTACTCCAGTTTCTTTATAACGGGCTAGTTTTACCATGATACATAAACAGAAAAGTCATTATAAATATTCAGGGCAAAATTTTTACCCAACTCAGATGCAAAAATTACAAAAAGAATTATGTCACATTTTAATCTGATAATATATAAAAAGAATAAATATTCTGACTAAATGTTCCTAGAAATGCAGAGGTTATTTATCATTCAAAAATCACTCAATGGAGCCAGACTTGGTGGCGCACGCTTGTAATCCCAGCATTTGGGAGGCTGAGACCGGAGGATCCAGGTTGGCGCCCAGCCTCAGCTATCTAGTGAGGCACTCTGAAACTTAGTGAGACCCTGTTTCAAAATAAAGAATAAAAAATAGGGCTGAGGGTATAGCTTGGAGGTAGAATGCCCCTGAGTTCAATCCCCAGTACTGCAAAAAAAAAAAAAATCACTCAATGGATTTATGGATTTTATCATACAAGCATAATCATGATTAATTTACACAATTATATTTATATGTATATAAAATATGTTTGATAGAATCTTAATATCTATTTATTACAGTAATTCTTAGCAAAATAGAAATTTATGGAATTTTCCAATTTAACAAAAACATTTTTGAAAGACAGGTCAGCTAAAGATGAAAAAATGAATTCCTCCTTTCTCCCTTGGGAAGGGACAGACCTTCATCTCATTGCTTCTGCTCAACTTTGCAATGGGAGTTTCAGCTGTGGAAGTTTTTTGTTTTTTGCTTTATTTTTTTTCATGTCTTATGAATGTGAATATACAAGTTTCATGAGGACATCTTTGCGCAACAGATTATATGTGTAAAATCCTAAAAAGTGTTTTTGACATGTAGAAAATAGAATATAAATACAGGCAAAATGGATGAACTAAGACTTATGAACAAAAAAATAAATGAACCAATAAATAGGTGATTATACTTCTTTGGTAAAGTCAATAATCTTGCTGGAAAGCTTACTCTCCTGATGAAAATCATAGAGCCTTTTGTCCATAAGAAAGGAAAATAAAACTTTGTTCAATATCTCCCTTTATTATAAATATTTATATGATATTGATATTATTAATAGTGAATGAAGCTGAGCTTGGTGGCACATGCTTTTAATTCCAGTACTTGAGAGGCTGAGACAGGAAGATCCAGGTTTGTGACCAGCCTCAGCTATTTAGTGAGGCCCTCCACAACTTAGAGAGACCCTATTTCAAAATGAAGAATTAAAAAAAAAAAAAAAAGGACTGAGAGTGTAGCTCAGAGGTAGAAAGAATGCCCCTGGGTTCAATCCCCAGTACTGCAAAAATAAATAAATAAATAAATAAATGAATAAATAAATAAATAAATAAATAAATAAATAATGAATGAATGATTTCTTACGATAGTTACATTGAAATACAAATTCTTACTATTGTGTAGGTAAATATTATCCTTTAATTAGAGTATAGTGTTTAATTATTATGAAATTGCTGTTTGTCTGAGCCCACAGTATAATGTGAGGTAAAGAGGAAAATCTGTTTTACTCACTTTATCCAAGTTTAAGGCCCAGAAGGATGCAGGGATGACAGATGGCAGTGAGAGCCCTTGTGAGGTTGGGTTGCTGCTGGAACTGGCTGTGCAATTTCAAAGGCAAGGAGAGACACATTCCTGCCAATCTGCAGCTTAGTGGAGCCTCAAGTATTAACTCTTTCCCTGGAACAAAAGATGAAACAAAATGTTTTAATAATATTCCAACTGTATGTAAGTGAAAGTTAAATATTATACTTCTATAGATTATTGGCTCAGTTTTACCTATTATTATTATTTTTTACCTATTTTACCTATATTTCCTGAGACTGGAGAAGAAAATCTTTCTTGTTAGTCCAGAATATCCAAGTGATGTTTCATACTTTCATCTTGCAAACTAAAGAAATGATTTATATGATTACAATCCAAATGTCTTCTTATGTAGATTAAAAGCTTTCATAATAAAATAGGCACCCTAATACTGCAAGCATCAATTAAATTGCAGTAAAATTCCTTCCTCAAACATATTCACACTTGTGAGGTACTCCGCAACTTAGTGAAACTCGGTTTCAAAATAAAGAAAAAAAATAGGCTGGGGGTATAGCTCGGAGGTAGAATGCCCCTGAGTTCAATCCCCAGTACTGCAAAAAAACAAAAACAAAAACAAAAAAAAACAACATATTCACACTTTTTGACTATTTTAATGAAAGTTGCTTCTGTACCGGTGGCATATGTCTGTAATCTAAGTATTTGGAAAGATGAGACAGAAATATCGCAGGTTTGAAGCCAGCCTCAGCAACTTAGTGAAAACTGGTTTCAAAATAAATAAAATAGGAGTAGGGTATAACTCAGAAGTAGAATACCATTGGGTCCAATTTCTAATAGAAAAAAAACCAAAAACAAACAAACAAACAACAACAAAAAAAAAAACACAGGAGCTGTTTTGTGTAACTTGTAAAATTCCAAAGATATTTAGCTTATTTTTAAATTGAATTTTAGTTATCACAGAAGCAAATGCTATAGAAGTATAATCAAAATAACTGCTTAGGCTATTTTACTCAGTGTATCTACGTTGTTGTATTTAATTGTGGGAAACAAGCTTCTAAACATACACCAAAATCTTAACCTGCTTTTAGATTATGGACTTTAACTGTATTTCTGGAACCTCAAGTTGTATCATCATTACACATAACTAATGCATATTTGAAGTTAGTAGTGATTTTTGAGATTATTCATTCTCATTATTTTGAAAGTATGAATTAAAAGCTTTTGAGATCAAATTATTCCTTTT
>PVLC010039782.1:0-14113 GCA_004027655.1 Graphiurus murinus
GCGCGCATGTAGGCATGTGTGTATCACAAAGACAACATTTCTGTCCCCACCCTGAGTCTCACTTCCCTGTGCCTTCCCTCCCCAGAAATACCCACCTCGGAAAGACTTGGTCCGAGCTGTGTCCATCCAGACGGGCTACCTCATCCAGAGCACGGGGTCCAAGAGCTGCGTCATCACCTACCTGGCCCAGGTGGACCCCAAAGGTGAGGGCTTGGCCCTGGCAGTTTGTCTTGGGATCCTTCCCTATACCACGGGCTTGATCTACTAGGATCAGAGGCTATCAGTTAGCTGTTTTGTATTTGGGGCATCTCCATTCAAAGCTGATGGTATGAAAAGAAAAGGCCCTGGCGGTGGCCACTGCTCCCCGAGGAGGCTCTGACATCTTCAGCTTGGAGCTGCTCCTGCTCCGCTGGCTGGCTGTTCCTGCTGTCTATCTTTTGGGCTCCCATCCTCTGTCCATTTGGGAGGTTTGGGTTTTCCTGGCCCGCCCTCTTGGGAAGGCTTGGCCACTGTAACTGCTATGGCAGCTGGCCACATGTCTCTGTCTGCTGAGATCCAGGTTCCCAGGGCTACTGGGCTCCTGCACATTTCCTGCAGGGTGTCTTTTAGGTGCCTGAGACTCAGTGCCCAGTGTTGAGCTCACCACCGTGCCCCACGTCCCTTTCCCTGTCTTCCTTCCAGTCACCCCTGTGGGTCAGGTAGAGCCACACCCTTCTTCAGTTCCTAAGTCCAGTCCCTGATTCTGCCTTTGCCATAGCTCCTGAATCTGTCATTTCTCTCCATACTCAGCTGCCTTGCCTGTCCATAGCAGTTACTGGAAGAGTTTTTATAAAATGTTTATTTCTTCATGACTGGTATTGGCTTAAAATGCTTCTGTGACTCTCCGATGTCCTCAGAGTACAGTCTGAGCTCCCTCCCCAAGTTTCCTGGTTCCTCTGCACCCTTACACTTCACCACGTCCATGCAACCTTTCCCTCAACTAGACACACCTCCCTTAACCCTCCAGGGCTGCTTCAGTGTTACCTCTTCTGTCCCTGATGCTTAGAAGAGTGTCTGCTCCCTGTTCTCTAACCTATTCCTGTCTAACAAAACACCTGGCACACAGTTGGGCCCCCAGACAGTGAGTGCCTCTTTGGATCCCCAAGGCTGGCCCAGGGTGGGTGTCACAGTGAGTGTGGAGTGAGTGGACGACTGAATGAGTGACCAGTGGATGGTTAAGCCTTGAGCATCCTTGACAGTTGTGCCCCAAGACTCCAAGGACACAGTGGCCCTTGTGCTGCCCTCCTCAGCCTCACTGAGTGAGCGGGCTGTCAGAGGTAGAACGGACACTTGGGAATGAGACACGGGGAGAGCTGGGCTGTGGAGTCCAGGTCAAGCCAAGCTGGGCTGCTCAGCTAGGAGGTCCATGTAGGACAGGCAGAGGAGGGGCTGAACACCAGAGCCAGTCTTGGTAGCGATGTGGGGCAGGGAGGCAGGCTGGAACTTGGTGGGTCAGAATTTTAACCCTCAAGTAGTCTCTGATCACCTAGGACACTAGTTTTTTTCCATGCAGCCCTCTGGCTCAGCAGAGGGACAGTGGGGATGGGGAAAGTTGAGCCTGCAGACCAAAGTGGCAAAGAGTGAGGAAGGTGAAGCCCCTCCCCTTGGGGCGGGCTGGTGATTGGTGGGCCTGGGTCTCTGGGGTGGCTTCTGCCCTTCTCACTACCTTCCCTGCCCTCACAGGCTCCTTACCCAAGTGGGTGGTGAATAAATCTTCTCAGTTCCTGGCTCCCAAGGTGAGTGGCCTCGGGACTTTATGGGTCTGGAGGCTGGGGGAGGGGACGTTGGGATGAGGGGGTGGAGTCAAGGGTGGAGACTGCGGTCGGGGTGGAGTTAGGGCTGAGAGCTGAGTCAGGAGGGGGGTGCTAAACCGCTGGAGGGCGCTGGGGTAGGGGCATGGAGAAGCCCTAGTGCTCTGTGCCCCTGACAGTGCGGGGCGGGTCTGCAGGCCATGAAGAAGATGTACAAGGCGTGCGTCAAGTACCCCGAGTGGAAGCAGAAGCATCAGCCACACTTCAAGCCGTGGCTGCACCCGGAGCAGAGCCCGTTGCCCAGCCTGGCGCTGTCGGAGCTGTCGGTGCAGCACGCGGACTCGCTGGAGAACATAGACGAGAGCGCGGTGGCCGAGAGCCGCGAGGAGCGAGTGGGCGGTGCAGGTGGCGAGGGCAGCGATGACGACACCTCGCTCACCTGAGGGCGGAGCCTCTGCAAGGACAAGACAGGACTGGGGCGGAGCCCTAGGGCGTGGATCTTCCCGCACTTCCTCCCCTCCCGGACCCTGCCTCCTCCTGGGGGCGCTGGGCTGGGCCCAGGCAGCTACGCCTTGCAGCCTGGCTGGACACAGCCCCAATAAACGATCCCACAGCCTCAGCCCGCTCATCCCAGTACCTGCCTCCCACCTGCCCCGGCACCGCTGCTGCCCTGGTTCCCTGGTTCTCCAGTTAACCTTGTTAATGTTAGTGTTCGTCTGGCCTTTGATCCTTGGGCATCTCATTTCTCCATGTGTAGCTGGGGGCGGGGGGGAGGGTTGCCACCTCCTCCTCCTGTCCTCTGGTTGGTCCTCCTCCCATCCATTGGTTCACTCTTAGATATCTGCCCGCCTTGTTGCATGTTCACTGCCGTTTATGCCAGAGACCTCCCATCAGGAGACCAGGCTGGGGTTCTACTGTGTGACCTCTGGTCCAAGGCCCCCACGGGCCAACCTATGGACTGGCCATCTGATGCTCACCTGTCATCCCAGAGAAAAGGGGAAGGATCTATAGATCTTAGGCCACAGGGCTGTGGGCCTCAGGAGGAGGGAGGTCAAGGATGTAGATGACAGTCATCAGACTCCAGCACAGTGGAGGGGCTGGGCTCTGTGTTTTGCATCCTTCCTGGGTCATGAAGCCCTCAGGACTGTGTTAACAGAGATGGTGAGGCTCCTGGGCCCACATCCTCTTGCCAGTGGTGGTCAGATGCCAGCCCCCTTGCCTTGTGCTCTGCCTGTCTACTCAGATCTGGACAGAAGCCTAGGCTTCCCCTGTTCTCTGGCTCCTCTGCTGCCGACGGGACACCTTTGCTGCTGGGTCCAGATGACAGCTTTGTGCTCTGCTCCTCCTCAGTGTTTTTGATCCCATGCAAACTTGGCCTAGAATTCTCCCAAAGGTCTGGCTCTGTTCTCTCCTGGACAGTGGCTGACCTTCGCCCTGCCAGTGGAAGACAGTCCACTCAAAGTCTAGTCTTCCTCAGATGGAAAAGGAACAGGTGGATGGCCAGTGGGGGTAGGCAGGACATTCTATCACTTGTCACCACAGGTTCCAGTCCCAATTTTGCTCAGTACTGGATCTGTAACTTTGGGCAAACCCTGGAACTTCTTAGAGCCTCATTTCCTAATCTATAACCTGGGGTGATAATTTTCACCTTCAAACAAGTGTGAGAAATGAGATCAAAGGAACAAATTGCCCAGCTCTGGGCCTGGCATGTAGTAGAGGCTCAAATTAATGACACCCTTTTCTCAGGGTAAACCTCCACACCTACCCTGGTGAGAACTGTTCTTCCAAATAGCCCCATCGAGTGTATGGAAAAATAGGAGTCCAGAGAAATTTAGGTCGTGGGCTTGGCAGGCCCTAGAGGTGCACTGGACCCAGAAATGTCTGCCAAGACTGGGGCATCCACTATGTGTGTACTGGGAGGACAGGTGAGAATCGCCCTTCCTAAGGCCAATGAGGACCTGCAGCTGAGGGTTCTTGGGAGCTGTGCCTGGACTCTTCTCCACCACCCTTCCCAGGGAGAGAAGTGGGACAGCCTCAAAAAACGTGGGTGGGGAAGGCCCCCTGCAGGAGGTGGTCAGGGACCGTAGCCAGCCCGGGGGATGTGTCTGGGGGACTCGCCCCTCCTAGGGGGCAGACTTACAGTGCAAGCGTGGGAAGGCAGGGAGGCTCAGGGAAAGGTGGAGGTTCAGCTGGCAGGGGGGATGGGTAGTTTTGGCCTCAGGAGACCAAGAAGGAGTTGTAAGCGGCGAGAGGGCTGGAGAGAGATTCTAAGACCGACCGGTCGGGCTGGAGGGTCTGGCCGGCGCACTCCTCCAGCACTGCAGCTAGGCTGGGGGCGGGGCCGGGGCCAGGTCCCTGCCCCTTCCCCGCCCTCCTCTCCCCCGGGCGTCACGTGGGGGCGAGCGGAAGCGCCCCGCGGGGTGGGCGCGCCGCGAGTTAGCGGCTGTGAGCGTCCGTGGCTGCCCCGGGACCTCTGGTCCCAACGTGGAGACTTCGCTCAAAACAGGTCAGTGCGGCTAGCGGGGACCTCCGGGTCCGCAGTACCTCCCGCCAGGTGTGGCTGCACCTTCCCTAGTCCGCCGAAGGGAACGCCGAGGAGGCTCGCGGCGACTCTGCACCCGGCACCCACTTCCCCGGGTCACCTGGTCGGTTCTCCTTCCAGGCGGTGGGGATGGGGGCGGAGGTGGGGGTCGGGGTCGGAGTCGCCTCCTGAGGCTGAGCTTTTGGGTCAAAGACGTTAGGGAGGAGGGTGAGCTGGCGGACACCGGCTTCTAGCCATGAGCCCCGGGGCATCAAGGCCCTACGCTAGGGAGCCGGCGCGCTCTGGGGAGCCTTGATTTTCCTATCCGTGAAATGTAAACTCTCACTTGCTTGACCGTTGAGACCCTTACATTTCCGCAGATCCATTTGACCCTGTGCCTGGGTCTGGGGCAGGCTACTTCCGGTCTCTGCACCTCAATTCCCCACCGGTAAATGGGGGCATGGCCTCCCAAGAGCCTACCTGGCCCAATTGCTGGGAAAAGGAGGGGCGCGTTCGCTCAATGGGGTCAAGCTGGAAGTAGGTGGTGGGCCTGTAGAGTGCGGCCTGGGGGCCACGGGGTGGGGATTTGGTGCAGATCCCCAGGGGTGGCTTTTGGTGCTGGGGAACTCTGATCAGGAGCCATTACACTTGGCATCTGCCATATGCACTCACCCCAAATCCTTGATCCCCAGAATGTTGGGGAGAGCTTCAGGGCCAGACATGAGGGCGAGTTCTGGGAAGGATTTGACTGTCCCAGACTGCAGCACTCATAATGCCTATCTATCCTTTGAGAGCCAAGAGCACCCAGGCTGGGGAGACCTCCCAGCAAGATCATTACAGGGTAGATTGAGCCCAGCAGAGCCATAAAGAAAGGTGTGGACAGGTGCCGGCCTGGGGAGGAGATCACTGGAATGGACAGTGGAAGTTCAGTGGCATTTTGCAAAGACAGGGCCTTCAAGTGAGGGCAGGAAGCCGAGAGCGTGGTGGTGCACGCTTGTAATCCCAGCATTTGGGAGGCTGAGACCAGAGGATCCGGGTTAACGGCCAGCCTCAGCTACCTAGTGAGGCCCTCCGCAACTTAGTGAGACCCTGTTTCGAAATAAAGAATAAAAAATAGGGCTGGGGGTATAGCTCGGAGGTAGAATGCCCCTGAGTTCAATCCCCAGTACCGCAGAAAAAAAAAAAGGGGGGGGGGGTAGGAACAAGGATGGTATTGGAGGAATGTCAGGTAGGTGGGTGTGGCTGCAAGGAGTGACAGGGGAGGTTCTGTAGAGAGAACTCCTTGTGTTCCAGGCCAGCTGGGGATTATCTAGACCCTCCCTGGCTTGGGGACCAGAGGATCCGGGTTCACGGCCAGCCTCAGCTACCTAGTGAGGCCCTCTTATCATCCACTTGCTCTCTAGAGTAAAGCAGGAGGGAGATGTCCCAGGCTGACAACTGCTGACAACTGCTGAGGTGGAGGTGAGCAGCGGTCCCCAGGGCCCTGATTGCCCCCCGCTTCATTTGGGCATCCAGGCCTCCCTGCTGGCCTCAGGCTTAACCCCACCACCTGCTCTGGTGGTGCTTCTCCACATGTCAAGAATCAGCAGGTTGCAGCTCCCCGCCTGGGACAAGTTTTCTCCCCAGGCCCTTTGGGATTTCAGGTCTCAGAGATGGGCAGCTTATTGCCTCATCCGTCCAGTCCAGCCTTTCAGTCCTATTTAATGTGATAGCTTAGGAAGGCTGTCCTTGGAACTCTGTGGGGAAGGGGCCTGTAAGCCAGGGGACTGACTAGGACCTAGGGCCCAGATTCCCCTTGCAGCCACCAGACATCTGTGACTCTGCAAGCCTCTGTTCTTTTCAGAGCCTCCGTTTCTCCATCTGCAGGATGGAGTGATAAGCTTTGGCTTCATGCTCCAAAGAGAGACTGCTGAGCAAGAATTGGGCCTGTCTGGTCTAAATCTTGGCCCCACAATTGAGCATTTAAGTGAAGGAAAGGCAGAACCCATGGACAGGGGTCAGTTTAGAGGGGTGAGGCTGCAGAGTAGCAGGGTACTGGAGCTAGTGGTGGATCAGGCCCGGGGCATCAGCTGGAGGGAGGGGAGTCCCCGCCAGTCTCCCCGGCCTCTCCCTTTCCCACCCCACTCTCCCTTGGCTAAGCTCAAAGCAGCCGCCAATACCCAAACAAGTGGCCTCTGTTCCCAGGGGAGGGGGAGGGGAGGCAGGCCCTGGGCTCCAGGCCCGTCTGTCCAGCACTGACCCTGGCCCCCCGCCCCTCGCTCTGGGTCTTAACCCTTGGCGACCTGGACTGGTCTGAACTGCTTGAGGGCTGGTGCCCCTTGCCCACCAGCTGCCCCTCCTCCCTGCTTCTGGCTTCTAAGGGTTCTGCCACATCCGGGGGGATGCAGTAAGATATACAGTTGGAAATGGGGAAGGAAGGAGGGAAGAGGAGTTGGGGAGAGGCTCCTTGTGGCAGATATGGCTGTGGACACTTAGACATCACTTGGCCTAGAAACTTCTTTTGCAGATGGGGAAACAGAAGTGAAGGGCTCAGAGATCAGGCCAGGATCACAGGGAGCCTGTGTGAGGGGGTCAGGACTAAGTGGGAATCCTAGTCTGGCCCTTCTGGGTACTAGGGTTGGAACTGAGGGGCATTCTATCTCTGAGCTACACCCCCAGCCCTATTTTTTTTTTCTTTTCAGTACTGGGGATTGAACCCAGGGGCATTCTACCTCCGAGGTACACCCCCCCAGTTCTATTTTGTATTCTTTATTTTGAAACAGGGTCTCACTAAGTTGTGGAGGGCCTCACTAAGTAGCCGAGGCTGGCCACGAACCTGGATCCTCTGGTCTCAGCCTCCCAAGTACTGGGATTACAAGCATGTACCACCACACCTGGCCTTTTTATTTTTGAGATAGGGTCTCGTTAAGTTGCTGAGGCTGTCCTCAAACTTGCAGTCCTCCTCCCTCAGCCTCCCTAGTTGCAGGGGTTACAAATGTGCACCACTATGCCTAGTTACTTTTATGTATATTAGCTGGTTTAATCTTGCCAATGACCCTAGAGGTCAAGTGCCCTTTTATAGATAAGGTAAGAGGCAAACTAAAGCTATGTAACTTCCCTGGGATTACAGTGGGTCTGGGAAGAGGCAGGATCAGGACCCAGGCACTCATTTTCTTCCTTTGGCCTGATTTCCCCTCCCCCAGCCTATTCTCACCCCTTGAGTAAGCTCAGTCTAGGGTCCTGCTTAGGGGCTTTCTTTCCCCTGGGTGGTGGCCAAGGCAACCTTGAGCAGAGAGTGTGACCCCAGCCAGGCAACCCAGCCCTTCCTTCATAGCAGCCTCCATCCTTGGAAAGCGCACACCCTTGTCTCAATAGGGCCAGACAGTCCTATGCAGAGGTGTGTCATGTTGTTTTCCTGGGGGGTCTGCACTGAGAATGGCCACTCAGGTCTGAACAGCATAAGCATATGGGGGACCCCGACATCTGCAGTGTGCACTCCCCACCACTGATTGGAAACCTGAGCCCCCAGCTTTGATCAGAGAAGATATCTTGTCCACTTATACCACCCTGGCCAGGCCCCCAGGTCTGTCCATTCCAACCATGGCTCTGGGGAGGACAGTCCTAGCTTGTAGGCAGATAATCCCAGGTTCAGGGACAACATGGGGCAGTGTGTGGTTTGTCTTCTGTATGGCCTTCCCCAGTCCTTTTTAATTTTGAAATGAGTTCTAAGTTGCTGAGGCTGGCCTCAAACCTGTGATCCTCCTGTCTCAGCATCCCAAGTACTGGGATTACAGGCATATGCTACCACACCTGGCTCATTTTAACCTTTTTTTGTGTGTGTGGTATTGGCGATGGAACCCAGGAGTATTCTACTTCCGAGCTATACTCCAGCCCTATTTTATTTTATAAATTTTGAAACAGAGTCTTGCTAAGTTGCTGAGGCTGGCTGTCAACCTGTGATCCTCCTGTCTCAGCCTCCCAAGTACTGGAATTATAGGCATACACCACCGCACCTGACTGTCTCTCATCTTTTGAGTGATAGTTCAGAAAGGAAAGCCTGTCCCATAATTAGGACATCAGCTAGAATGTCTGGGAGGGGATAGGGAGTTAAGCGACCAGTTCAATAACATTATTACTTAGTCTAGTAGTAGTAAGTTATTATTTAGTAGTAGTAATAATATCAGCGGTTTCTTGGAGATTTACTGTACACCAGGCCATGTGCTAAGTGCTGTGTAAGCTGATTGCATTTAACCCTCAACCATAGTCTGATAGGGTAAGCACCATTCCTATTTTACAGATGAGGAGACTGAGTCCCCAAGAGGTTAAGTGATTTGCCCAAGATCACCCATTACTAGAATGGGCAGGAGTCAGAATTTCTCTGCTTCACAGTGAGAACCCTGAGCGTTGTGGTATTGCAGAGAGAGGAGAGCTGAACCTGGTTCTACCCTGGGAACTCCCAGTTGGGGTGACAAGCAGAGACAGGGGCCACCTGGTCAGGTGTCATGCTGGTGGCTGGCTGTAGAGCCAGGATACCTGCCAGGGTAGCCTGCTGCAGACGGGACTAATGCAGTTGTGTCCTAAGCCCTCAGGAGCACAGCCCTCGGGTGGCCCCTCCTGGAGGCTGATTTCTCAGCCTGTCCTCCTGCCCTCTTGTCTTCTGGTAATAAGATGGTTTTCTCAGAAAACATTTTGCTGATGGGGAGACTGAGGTCAGTAGACATTAAGTGACTTGCTATCAGGGTCAGGGACCGCTTCCCTGCCTGGGTCAGGGCCCCCGGGCCCCTGAGCTTCCTCAGATACTGCCCACTCTACCTTGTCACAGGGCCCAGGTCTTTCTCCCTTACTAACTGGGAACCAGTTCCTCTTAAGGTGCCAGGGTCTATTATAGCAGGGTGTCAATGACAGAACAAGCCTGGAAAAGATTCCCAGAGCCAAGGGGCCAGGGTGCAGAGACCATCTGTGGTCAAGGGTGTGATGCTCATGGCCAGAGGGGTCCAAGGAGAACTCAGAGGTCAGAGTCCCCCCCTGGGAGGATGTGGCAAAATCTCCCCTCGTCATAGTCTTCACTGTAGTGAGGGCAAAGGTAAAGGCAAGGGGTGGGACCTCTCATGACCAGGGGTCACACCTGGAATCTTGGCGACCCTGGGACCAGGCCAGTGTGGGACAGGTCAGCCCCCAGGGTGGGGACAGTAGCAGGGCTGAGCCACACTGCACATTGGCCTCCCAGGTGCCTGGGTCTCCCATACCAGCATCCCTTTCTTCCCCACCCTCATAATGTGGAGGCCCAGGGTCTGCCTATAGTCAGGCTGGAGTGGGCTCCTAGCTCAGCTGGAGGACTTTGGTGGACCACTTCTCTTCAGTAGTTCAACTTCCCTGAACTTCAGGGAGGGGCAGGGAGAAGACCTCCTGGGACCTTCTGGGCCCCCCAGCCCCAGGTGTGGACAGCACAAGACAGGAACCAACCAAACTGGACAGGTGAGAGGTGAAGGTGGCCAGGGAGGCCCTCCCCTAGCATAGCAGTTGTGCTCACAGGGCCCTGGGCACAGGAATGGGGGCTGTTCCTTCCTGGGCCACCTCCCTGTGGTGGGTGCTCAGTGGTTGGGGTAGGTGGAGCTCAGCTCTGTACCCAGGACTGGGGGTTGATGCTTTTCCAGAGACAAGAAGACAGTTTTGGAGCTGGTCGTGGTGGTGCATGCTTGTAATCCCAGCATTTGGGAGGCTGAGACTGGAGGATCCGGGTTTGTGGCCAGCCTCAGCTACCTAGTGAGGCACTCCACAACTTAGTAAGACCCTGTTTCAAAATAAAGAATAAAAAATAGGGCTGGGGGTATAGCTCGGAGGTAGAATGCCTCTGAGTTCAATCCCCAGTACTGAAAAAAAAAAAAAAGAAGAAGAAGAAGACAGCTTTGGTGAGGTGTAGTAGCTCACACTTGTAATCCTGGTACTTGGGAGGCTGAGACCGGAGGATAGCAGGTTCGTGGCCAGCCTCAGTAATTTAGACTGTCAGCAACTTAGCAAGACCCTGTTTCCAAATAAAAAATAAAATGGGTCTAGGGGTGTAGCCCAGAAAGGTAGAAGGCCCCTTGGGTTTCATCCCCAGTACCACAAAAAAAAAAAAAAAAAAAGGAAAGAAAGAAAAGACAGCTTTGGTGAAGGGGTACCACAGCATCAGCTAAAGTTCTACCTCCCCACTCAGACTGGGGCTGTGCCTCCTCCTCTGCCTCTTTATCGACTCTCCAGATGGCTGGGCTAAGCCTAGGGAGTCTGAAGATCCAGGGAGCATCCAGTGGTTGTGTTCCCGGAACGTGACCCAGATCACTGACCTGACTCTACTGCCTGTGACCTGAAAACCCACATTTCTCTGTAGAGCTGACCTAGCCCACGTGGAGGGGCGGGACTTGCTCCAGTATCTCTGAAGTCATCCCCCCAGTTTGTTTAAGAACTGGACAGGACTGAACTCAGCCTGGGGCTGCTCCTGACGTACTGTGTGACCCTGGGTAGGCTTTTGCCCCTCTTCTGGGACTCACTTTCCTTTCTGGAAATGGGGTGGGTTGGATAAGGTGGTTCCCAGTGCCTAAGGAGAAGGTGGTTAGGGGGTGGAGTACTGGGGTCGGGCAGCAGGAGAGTTGAGCTATGGCTGGCAGGCACCTGGTGCTGGGAGGCAGGGGTTGGGGTCCAGCCACACCTGGGCTGCTGACTGCAGTGTGAGCTGGGCTACTTGCTCTCCATGTGTGAACATGGGAAATGTCTATTCAATCAGTAGCTGATTGGGACACCCCAGTCAGCCCTCTTTGGGACACAGGGTTGGGGGGTGTGAGTGTGTGACAGACATAGTCACAGTGATATTTGGCGTGATTGGGGTGGCCACCATGGGAATCAGAGGCTGCTTCCTGGAGCAGGTAGAAAAAGATGTTCTAGGCACATGGACCAGTATAAGGAAAGGCCTACGGGGAAATGCTGGTGTTGGGGGATGGGAGTGGAGGAGGGCAAGAGGCAGAGGCCAGTGGGTGGGGGTCCTCTGAGCCCCACCGGGCACTGGGGAGCCATGGGAGGGGTGAGCAGGCCCAGGAGAGGCTGCATTTGCCTCAAAGGTGGTGGCTGGTCTCAGACGCCTGGGAGCCCGAGGTGGTTCTGACCTACTCTGGGGAACCGTTGCGCAGTGGCATCATGAGGGGTCGGAGTGTCACCACTTCCCCTGTGCAGGGGGGCTCCCTAGCAGTGTTTATCGGGCCAGCCCAGCAGGAAGTGGCTGGGGTAGCCTCAGAGGTGGAGGGAAGGGCCAGGCCCAGCCACAGAGGGTTCTAAGAAGCCTCAGAGGCAAATCTTGGATTCCAGGACCTCTGACCTGCGCCTTGCTCACCTGCCCATCTCATCAGGGTGAGCTGGGGTCAGGCCAGGCAGGAGTCCTCCAGCCCCTGGCCCTGGCCCTGCCCCGCCCACCTTCCTACAGGCTTGTCCTTCCCACCCCCACGTGTGCCCAGCCCCTGCTCCTGCCCACTGCGGCTTGGGAGGCTTCCTGGGGAAGGATGTGAGGCAGAGGAGGAGGGGGCAGGAGCTTGAGCAGCACAGGCCGAAAATACTGACAGATGTGGCATATTGAGCACCCGCCGCAAGGCAGGACTTTGTAGGTTTCCATTATATGTTTCACACATATCGATTGAGCATTTTTCGGAACACTGCTCTCGCCCCCGGGGATACAGCTGTGAATAAAACAAGGCCTGAGCCTCCCAGCCGAGGAGATTGACACTGACAAGTATATACATGAAGCGCCTTCTGGTAGTGATAAGCAGGGTGCTGAAGAATGAAGCAGGGCAAGGAGAGAGTGACGGGGTGCTTTTGAGATCTCTGCAATCTGGATCTCGTGGTCAGGGAAGGAAGGCCTTGCATATGAAAAGGTGCTTGAAAAAATGTGGGAAGGAGTCACGCAGGTGTCTGTCCAGGAGCTGTCCAGGCAGAGGACGCTCAGGCGCCTGGCCTCAAGGTTAGAGCCCACGGAGCACGTGGGTGTCATGCTGGAGTGACATCCAGGGCAAGGAGGCGGAGCCGGTGGGGACAGACATGGTCCCAGGCCTGGCAGACCCTGTGCTGGCTTGGGCTGTACTCTGAGGGAGCAGGAAGTCACTGGGGTAGTTACTCCTCATCAGTCTGTGAGATGAAGCTGTTGTAATCCCATCACACAGATGCAAAAGCTGAGGTTCACAGAAGTTCCCTGAATTCTAAGTGTCACAGCAGTAGGAAGCAGTAGGTTCAGAGAAGTTCCCTGAATTCTGAAGTGTCACAGTCTCTTGCTTGTCTGTCTTATGGGCTCTAGCTTGGAAGTTCCCTGCTGCCCCCCACCCCCATGACTTCCTATCATCTAGACAGTAAGAATGAGTGTCTTAGCATGGCTTTCAGGACCCCTCTCCTGCCTGCCCACCCCACCCTTCGTGTCCTCCCTGGGCCTTGCCTGTGTCCATGTTGTCCCTTCTGAGAAGGAGTGGAGAGGGGCCCAGCCAGTCTTTGGTTCAGGTGCTAGCTCCTGTGTGACCTTGAGTAAGTTACTTAACCTCTCTGAGGCTCAGTTTACTCATCTGTAAAGTAGACTCAAGCCACCTGTTTCCTGGATTGCTGTGAGGACGAGGAGACAATGCGTGCAGTAACTTTAGTACCATGCCTGGTAGATAGTAAGCACTCCATAGCATGGTGTTTTGGTACTGTAAGCAGGAAAGGTGGACCAGGGCCCCGTGGCCCTGCTGGACAAGGGCTTGATGGAAGGCCAAGTCAAAGAGTTTTCCAGTTTTGCCTGGTTGTACAGTGGGGAAAGCTGAGGTCACATCAAATCGAAGGCCAAAGCCTATGGGAATGGTCCCCCATGTCCCTCTCTCCCTCCACATTGCAGTCTGTGCCCCAGCCACCTGGTCACTCCACCCCACCAACACAGCAGCTTTTCCTTTCAGGTGGCAGTAGCAAGGGGCCTGCTTCTCTTCTAGTTTCTCTATTCTAGGAGCCTCCTAGGGAGGCGACAAATCTGGATCCCTATTCCCAGGGCCGCTAGTTCTAGGGTGCAAAGGAGTCTCCCAAGTCTTATCTCCTACAGCAGGCAACTTTCCCCTCCCCTGCAAGACCAGTGCTGGCCCTGGGCTGCTCCAGGCATAGTGACGGGCCGGCAGCAGCGCAGCGCATTGTTGCATCGGTGGCTGTGTTCTGTGGCCAGCCCTGTGCTTCCACCCTCCTGTGGTTGGCCATCTTCCCGTTTCTGCCTTGTTTACAGTGCTCACAGGCCCCTCTTGTCCCTGGGGCATTGGTCACAGGGCAGGATCTTCCTGGAGTCACCTTGTGGCACCTTGGGCCTGCCCCTGCTCTGCACACACCCTCTGTGGTGGCTGGAGGTGCTATGGGAAGTCCCCATCCCCACAGGGCGTGCCTGTAGCTGAGGCTGCCAAGTGTGGGGCTGGTAGGCTCGGTGGGAAGGGCAGGAGCTCTTCCTTGTGTCGGGTTCCCCATGGGCTATAGGTGGGGAAAGGCAAGAGGCCCTCGGGGCCAGGGGCCAACAGGCTGTGAGGCCAAGGGCTCAGTATTGAGCACTTGCCTAGCGAGCCCAGGCCCTGGGCTCCAGCCCCGAACCACAGAAACAAACAGAGAGGCCCTGGGTAGAGGAGGGATGAGTTGGGGAAGGGGAGGAGTGTTCCTAAGGGACCCAACTGGGGAAGGGGTACACAGTGGGCGTGGAGAGGGATACTCTGTGACCGACTTTTCATAGGGCCTAAAAACAAACCCTTTTACTTTCAGCTTCATTATTTGCCAGTGAGAGACTTCAGAGAGTCACACCTGCTCCCTACCTGAC